>JAHLSL010013199.1:166958-238582 GCA_025920805.1 Petroica traversi
CCCGAAACCTTCCCGAAACCTTCCCGAAACCTTCCCGAAACCTTCCTGAAACCTTCCCGAAACCTTCCCTTCCCGAAACCTTCCCTTCCCGAAACCTTCCCTTCCCGAAACCTTCCTGAAACCTTCTCTTTCCGAAACCTTCCCTTCCCGAAACCTTCCCAAAACCTTCCCGAAACCTTCCCTTCCATTCCTGAAACCTTCCCGAAACCTTCCCGAAACCTTCCCGAAACCTTCCCTTCCTGAAACCTTCCCTTCCCTTCTCACCCTCCATCCCTCAAACTTTGCTCCATCCCTCCCTCCCTTCTTTCTCCCTTGTTTCATTTAAGAACTCCTCTTGCCTTTGGATATTCCCCTGACTCCCTATTTCCTTCACTTTTTCCCCAGCTCTTTCCTGCCCCCCTCACTCCCACTATGAGCTCTGTGGGAGCCCCTGCCAGCCCACTTGCCACACGCCCTCTGTCCCCGCCTCCTGTCCCACATCTCCTTGCTCCGAGGGCTGTTTCTGCGACCCTGGTTATGTCCTCAGTGGCTCCGACTGTGTCCAGCACTCCGAGTGTGGTTGTGAGTACCTCGGTCGCTATTACCAGAAGGACACCGAGTTTTACCCCTCGTGCCGGGAACGTTGCCGCTGCAGCGCCGATGGCACAGTGACCTGCCAGGAGGCATTCTGTGGTGCCCATGAGGAGTGCCGGGTGGAAGATGGGGTGTTGGGATGTCACCCCACCGGTTATGGCCGGTTGGTTGTGTCAGGAGACCCCCACTATGTCACCTTTGATGGACGCACCTTCAATATCCCGGGATCCTGCACCTACCTCCTGGCACAGGTGTGCAAGCCGGCACAGCGGTTGGTGAACTTCACGGTGTTGGTGGAGCACGAGGCAGGCAGTCACCGCAAGCCAGTGTTGATGAAGAGGGTTGTGGTATCCATCCATGGATACACCATCACCATGGAGCGGGGACGGAGGTGGGAGGTGACGGTAAGTCTGGAGAACTCCCCCCCAGTGATGTGGTGATGATGAAGAGAGGGGTGGTGTCCATCCATGGGTACAATGTCAGCTCTGCAGGGGATCCAGTGATTCCCATGGAGATGTCATGATTATAAGGAGGGTGGGTGTTTCCCTCCACTGCTACACTGTCACGGTGGAGCAGGGTCTAGTGACTCTATACCGCATGTCACACATGTCACCCTGTCCCCATTTGCAGGTGGACTCAGAGCGCTACACCCTCCCACTGGTGACAGAGGATAAGAAGCTCCGCATTGGCCAGGAGGGGAATAACATCATCCTCCACACTGCCGCAGGAGTCCGCATCCTCTACAACACAGCCACCTTCCTCCTCATCACTGTCCCTGACGTCTACCGTGGCCGGCTGTGCGGCTTGGGCGGTGACTATGACGGGGACCCCAGTGACGACTTCCGGCTGCCCAGCGGGGCACTGGCAGAAACCACCCAGGAATTTGTCACCTCCTGGAAGGTTCCAGAGAAGAGCAGAGAGTGCAGTGATGGCTGCGATGATGGCATGTGCAGCAGGTGTGATGTGGCCAACGAGGCGACGTACAGCAGGAACGGATCCTGTGGGATCATCCGTGATGCGGAAGGGCCATTCCAGGCATGCCACCCGCACGTCAGCCCTGTGGAGTATTTCACCCACTGCATCCATGATGTCTGTGCCGCCAGTGGGGACCGCGCTGCCTTGTGCCATGCACTGCAGGCGTACGCTGCCGCTTGCCAAGCTGCTGGTGCCACTGTCAGAGTATGGAGGACAAAGGAGTTCTGTCGTAAGTCAGGAAGAATTTTATATTTTTATCATTCCAGGTCCTCTTTTCCTCAAAAGCTACATTTTCTCGTCGGAAAAACAAAAACAACAAATAACAAAAACAAAACCACAAAAACAAAAACAAAACAACTAAAATTTTGGGACAAAAGTCCCTCAAGTTTTGGAAAAACAGTTTCGGAAAGAATTTTCCTCAGCTGTGACAAATTTCTCTCATTTTGGAAAACATTCCCTCAAATTTTTAAAATGTTCCCCTGAATTTCAAAAAAAATCTTCACATTGTGCAAAAAATCCTTCAAATTCTAGAAAAATTCCACCAATATATATTTTTTTTAAAAACCCAAAACTACTATAAAAGTGAAAAATATTAAAAAAATTTTAAAAGCCTTTGATTTTTGAAAGAATTTGCTCAGGTTTTAGAAAAAATCCCTTCTGTTTTGGAAAAAAAAATCTTCCCATTATGCAAAAATTCCTTTAAAATTTGGAAGTTCTCCCATTTAGTCTCCATTTTGACTAAAATTTTCCAACTGTGAAAATTACCTCAAAATCTGAAAATAAATGCTCATCATTTAGAAAAATAATCAAATTTTGAAAAAGTCACTGCAGTTTTGAACTTCTTTCCTCTAATTTTGAAAAAAAAAACCCCTGCAGTTTCAGAAAATTAAAAAAACCATTTGCAGAAAACCTGTCAATTTTGTTAAAAACCTTCCAATTTTGGGAAAAACTTCAAACTTCCTGAAGAAAAAAACAGAAATTTTGGAAAACCCACCAAATTTTATTGAAAACATTCCAAAATGGAGGAATAATGCTAATTTGGAGTGATGCCCTCAAAGAAAAAAAAACAACTAAAAAACAAAAAATCAATTTTGATAAGGAAAATACTCCAGTTTTTATGAAAATGACCAAACCACAAAAAACTCTGCTGTTTCGTAAAACACTCCATCAAATTAAAAAAAAAAAAAAACAAAACCAAACATCTGTTTTTTTCTGAAAACCTTTGAATTTTGATTAAAGCCCAGCACAATTTTGGAACTGTCCCAACAATCATGTTTTTTTCCTTTTTTTCCCCAGCCTTGTCCTGCCCACTCAACAGCCACTATGAGCTCTGCACCCGCAGCTGTGACCTCACCTGTGCTGCCCTTGTGGGCCCTGCCTCCTGCACCTGGGGGTGCTTTGAGGGGTGTCAGTGTGACGAGGGGTTTGTCTTTGATGGGGACACCTGCGTGTCACCTGAGCGCTGCGGCTGCCTCCACAGGGGACGTTACCTCAAGGTCAGGTGACAGGGGAGGTGACACCAGAGGCTGGGGACTGGTGGGACTGGTTGGCTGAAATCAGGCTGGGGGTTGAGCTGCCCCATCTGAAATGTTCCAGCGGGTTTGAAAGAAAAAAAAGGACAATTAAACAGCAAAAAGGAAAATCATCAGGGAGAAAAAAAGGACAATAAGTGAGGGAGTAGCCAGGAAAAATGGATGAATAATTAATGAGAAGAAAGGAGCAATTAATGAGGAAAAAAGGGCAAATAGCAGAAAAAAATAGTGATTAGCAGGGGTAAAGTTACCATTAACTTGTTGAGTTGCCCAAAGTCCCCCAAATCCACCTTATATTCTCAGTCTCTAGGAGTTCCCCCTTGGGATTTGGGGAGATCCCCTTTGGAATTTGGGAAATTCCCACAGATGGAGCTTAACCTGTGAGATTTCTTATTCTAGGCAGGTGAGACTGTCACCTTCAACAACTGCTCCAAGGAATGCAACTGCCACCCATCACGGGGTCTGGTGTGCAGGGACATACAGTGTCCCCAAGACCAGGTGTGCACCACCCGTGACGGGGCACAGGTGTGTGCCAGGAGGGAAGGCCACTGCTGGGTCAAGCCTGGAGCTACCTTGACCACCTTTGACGGTGTCACCGGGCCCCTGTTGGCCAGTGGCACCTACAAGGTGTCAGCCCTCTGCGATGAGGAGTCAAAGGATTGGTTCAAGGTGGTGCTGGAGGTCAGCGACTGTCATGACATGAATGTCCCCACGGCCACAGCTGCCATCGTCTTCGTCCACGAGGGCGTTGTCAGTGTCAATGGCAACATGGAGGTGTGGGTGAGTGGAGCAGGAGAGGGGACTTTGGGTCGTTTCGGTCAATCTAGAGAGATTTGGGAAAAAATCTCTCTAGATTTATCCTGGTAGTGGGCTCCTTTGTCTGATGTGGAGCGATTTTGCCCAATGTTGAGCCATTTTTGCAAAAAAAGAAGAGTGATTTTGATTCTAGCCACACTAGAGCCCTTTGCCCAAGGACAAACTGGTTTTTTATCACGTTTTTCAAAATTTTCTGTAATTTTCCAAGGTCAATGGCCTCTTCACCTGGCCCCCCACCACCATGTCTGACTCCGTCTCTGTGGCATCGTCCCCTGGGAATGTCACCATCACCCACCGCTCTGGGATGTCCATCACCATCACCCAGGATGGGGAGGCGACCATCACTGTGACCTCAGGCCTGGCCTCCCGTCTCTGTGCTCCCTGTGGGAATTTTAATGGAAATCCCAAAGATGACCTGAAGCTTCCAGATGGAGGTGATGCCCGGAGTGTTGGAGAAGTGGTGGACATGTGGAAATCCCGGGATTTTGCTGGATGGTGAGTAATTCCTAATTAATTTACCCCAAAATCCAAGAAAATTGTGTTTTCCCACCCAGAGATTTGGCAGTAATGTCAGTGGGGGAGGGGCTTGGCAAATCCTGGAAGGTATTTTCCAGTTTCTTTGGTTTCATCCGCAGTGACTGAGGCAGGATCCTGTGGGAACGATCCGGGTAAGCAACTGCTTTGCCAAAAAAATGAGCCAAATTTCATTATAATGGGCCTGGTTTTGCCCAATAATGAGAGATTTTTCCCAGCAAGCTATTTTGCATTTTTTCCCCTAAATTAGCCACCTTCCCCAAAACCAGGCCATTACACATAATGCTGACCCACTTTTGCATAAAAATGACCCATTCTTTCCATATTAATAATCTATTTTGCATAATACTTCCTCATTATTGCCAAAACGGACTCATTTCTACCCAAAATGATGTATTTCTTTCTTTTCCAGCCACATCTCCCACCAGACTCGTCAGGAAGTTGATGCTCCTATCTATCCCGTCCCATAGGTGGATCCACCTTAATTCCACCAAACTTGAGAAAATTCCAGATTTTGCCTTAAATGTATGGAATTTTCCTGGATTTTTCTCAAATAGATAAACCCTGTGTGGATCCTAAAGCCCTGAAGTCTCATCCACCCCCTGGAACCCAAAAATATATCAAATTCAGGTCAAAAAGACCCAAATCTCAGCATTTTTTCCCATATAAAAAAGATATTGCCAAGGGCTGTTTTTGATACTACAGTCAATAAACGCTTCTAAAGCTTTTCTGGCGTGTGAATTTGAGGCTTATTTGCTAATTTGGAAAATTAGGGGGTCTTCATCCCAAAGAGTAGGGATATTTTATCCCTAAACGTGTGTCAATGTGACCCCCAAGTGCGGGGCACTGGGACCCTTATGTGGGGCATTGCAGTCCCAAAGTATGGGATATTCTGACCCCAAAGTCCAGGACACTATGAACCCTAAATTTGTAGCACCCTGGCCCCCAAGTGTGGCATATCACAACCCCAAGCATGGGGTGTTTTGACCTCAAATTTTGGGGCTGCATGTCCTAAAAGTGTGCAGCGCTGTGACCCCTAAGTGTGGTACGTTTGACCCCAAAGTGTGGTACAAGGTGACTGCAAAGAGTGGGGCACTATGACCCCAAATTGTGAGGCAATTTGACTCGAAGTCATGTGATATGTCCAAAATGTGAGGTACCATCACCCACAAGTCTGAGGCAAAGTGATGCCTATGCGTGGATCATTGTGACCCCAAAGGGTAGGACACTATGACACTCAAACTTGGGGCAATGTGATCCCCAGACATGGGGTGTTTTTACCCCAAAATGTGGGGAATTGTGACCCTAAAATGTGGGGCACTGCGACCCCCAGGTGTGAAATATTGAGACCTCCATTTGTGAGTCACTGTGACCCCAAGGTGTGGCATACTGTGACCCCAAAATGTGGCACACTGTGACCCTCCAAGTGTGAGGTGTCTTGACAACAAACTGTGGGACAATTTGACCCAAGAGAGCATGGCACTGTGATCCCAAAGTGCGGGGCATTCTGACTCCAAATTATGTGGCGTTCCGCCCCCAAAGTGTACAGTGTACAAAGACACTGTAGCCTGTAAGAGTGTCGCATTGTGACCTCCAGGTCAGGGACATTGCAACCCCAAGGAGTGGGGCAATGTGACCCCCAAATGGAGGGCATTGTGACCCCAAAGTGTGTGGCACTGCGACCCCAAAATTTGGGACGATGTGACAACAAACGTGGGGTGCTGTTACCCCTAAGTGTGGGGCACTGCAACCCCCACATACAGGGCACTTAATCTCAAACTGTAGGATACCACAACCCATAGATGTGGTGCATTGTGGCCCCCAGTTTTGGGATGTCATGACTCCAAAATGGGCAGCAGTGTGGCCCCAAAATTTGGCACAATGAGACCCAAAAGTGTGGGGCACTATGACCCCCAATTTTGAGGTGTTGTGACCCCACAGTTCAGGGCATTGTCACCCCAGTGTCTGGAGCACTGTGCCTCACACTGAGCCCCAGTCTCCCCAGTTTCTCCCCTCCATGCTGAATCAGCCCTCTCTCCCTCCCCACTTTTTTTCCCTGATTCTGCCCCTGGATTCCACCTGGATTCTTGACCACCCAGACTGTGGGGTGGAGGCTCTCAATTCCTTCCCATTTACCTCCATGGGAGCAGGACATCCGCTGTCTCCCACCCTGCCTTGGGAAGTCCCCAAATCTCTGAGTTCTCGCCTCAGACATAATAACAAATACTAAGCCCTTGGCAGTGGGATCCAAAATTCCCAGAAATACAGGAAGATCTGGCAGAATTCTGAGATATTTTCGCAACAACTTGGGCCCAGCACAAAACACTTGGAATTTTTCTGAAATAAAACCTGCAAAAATAAACATAAAAGTTTTTAACCATTTCCCCCCCAAACCCCATTTTCCCCCTCAAAACCTAGCATTTTTTGGGTAGTGGATGCATTTTTTTTTCAGAAAAAAAGTGGTAAGAGTTAGTGTGCAGGTAATTTTTAAAGAGGGTGTAGTAGGATTTGGGCTTGTTTGAGGGAGTGGGGTGGCCCAAGGTGGTGGGAGGGGTTTGAGGTCTTTTGGTCTGACCCAGAGTGGAAGAAGATCTTGGGGAGGGGAGGGTTTGGGAGAGGGGTTTGGGAAGGGAGGATTGGTGTGCTCCAGGTACGGGGAGGGGTTTTGGGGTCCCCCAAGGTGGGGGAGGAGGTTAAGGTGAGGGACCAGCAGTTCTGCCAGGCACTGGAAGCCCTGAGAACACTGGGAGACAAAACACAGCTGGCATATTTTAAATATTATATTACTCAAATATTCCCATGCTCAATAAATATTCAACCATTATTGTCACAAGTGGATGTTTTGTTTGATTTTTGTATGACACAACAACTTTAAAAGGATTTTTTAATTGCCTTCTGGGTCAAGAACATACACAGTCACATTTCCAATGAGAGTTCTTGTCACCTTCACCACAATCTCCACATATTTTATTTTGAAAACATCCTAGTGCTCTGATTTGTTTCTCTTTTTTTTTCTTTTCTTTTTCTTTTCTTTTTTTTTTTTTTCAACTATTAAAGGATTTTCTGACACCTATTTATGGTGATTTCTGAGCCCTGTAACACCTAGAGTGCAGAGAATGTCTCGGAAGTCTTTTTAGGTGGTTGTGTTGTAAAAAATCAATTGCAATAAATCAAAGGTTGATCAGTACTTTGTCTTTTCCGTGGAGACAAATTAATTTAACTTTTCTTTGTGTTTTAATGGAGAAAAACTTCACTGACACACAGGGTTGACATGAGCTCTTAAATCATCCTTATTGGATAATTTGTTCTGTTACAAGAATTTTTATTACACAGTCACAAAAGATGTCCGAGCCTCTTGGAGAATAAAAGCTGTTGCTTTAAAAGCATCAGGAGAATAAATTAAAATTCTTATTTAAAAATTAAAAAAGGAGAAGATTCCCTTAAAATAAGACCAGGCAGAGCATGCACATTCCATGTGGTGTTTTGCCACCTGTTCAAGCCAAGTATCCTGCAGCAGTTTTCCAGGAGGAAAAGCTCCCTAGCTCAAAAGTACAGCCAGTTGTTTCTATATCAAAAATGAAATGCAGTTAATTTCTGCCTCAAAATTAGCAGTCTGAGGAAATGGCTCCAATTAAAACAAACAAACAAGTCTCCCTTTGTTTTGTTAGTTTTATTTTCTTTTCTTTTGCCTTCAAGTGCCAACATTTTAATCCTTTTTTTTTTTAAGACCAGTTACTAGCTTTGGCTCTGAGACCACAATTTAATTTACTCTGTAGTCAAAGCCCAAACATTCAAACTTTCAGTAAATTAAAAATGCCACCCTAAGCTTCCACCTGTGGGAAAGTGGAAGTGCAGCTTTGATAATAAAGCACAGAAATATGAAGCAAAAGGTGTGACTCTCAAATTTTTTTTCTCACAGAGGACATATAATGCCATCCACCTTTTTGTCTACCTTCTTGCCAGACAAATTTAATTTAGATTAAAAAGTATATAATAGGTGGCTGCAAATTAGTATCACCTTCTCTCCCTGTATTTGTCAGCAGATCTATCCACAGATCCATCAGCCAGGGGCTGGAGCATGCAGGAGATGGCACACAGAATCACACAGTCATGGAATGGTTTGAGTTAGAAGGGACTTTAAAGATAATCTCCTTCCAACCCCCTGCCATGGGCAGGGACACCTTCCATTATCCCAGGTTGCTTCATGCCCCATCCAGCCTGACCTGGATAGGGCAGCCACATATTCTACACAGATTTGTAGTCTCTCAATGAGTCACAGACCTGTCTTTTGCCCTGGGATCCATGATTCTTGGCTGGGGTCTCAATTTTTCAGTGATCTTTTGTATTTGATGGTTCCACACACCCTGCCTGTGCTGGGGGAAAGCAGAATCCCAGAAGTAGGGTACCTCTAGTTTGTACCCCTGTGCCATGGGACAACATATGGCACAACATGGTACAACAATACTCTATTTTCAGAGTATTTCCACAAGAAAAACAAATTACTATTACTTCTGAAACAAAGAGAAATTTTTTTCCCCCTCAGTAGAGAACCTTTTATTTGACTAAGTAGACAACTTCTCTTGAATCTAAAGGGCCCAGGAGTAGACCTAGCTCCTGTCTCAGAGACTGGGTCACCTTTGCCGACAAATTGCACAATAAAAATAGCAAAGATATTTCCTTTGTACAAAATAAACCTACATGCTTAGATATGTCTTTGAAAATTTCCTGCCTATGAAAGTGGATGCAGTTTAGAAGGTTACATCACATTGTTCATAATATTGGTCCAGCTCTGGGAAAGAGAAACAGGTGTAAAGATTTAGCTAACTTGAATGGAACAAGACAAGGCCAGACCATGAAAAAAAGGAGGAAATGATGATACTGCCCCATAAATCACTGTGATTTGACACTGCTGAACCTCAACTCCCTCAGAGCTGAGATTATATTGTGATAGTGTTGTCTTGCCCAGTCCTAATATTCCAAATAACTACAAGAATCAGGAGCAGGCTGTGATGCCAGCTGAGCCAAAAACAGGAGAAGCTTTTCCTCCAGTGAAACCATGAGGAAACTGTGTGCTGTGTGAGTAGTAATCACTTGCCAAAAACACCTGCTTTCCACAACTGCATCCTCACTGCTCTCTGCCAGCAAATCTGCAAATCTTCTGCTTCTGCCTCTGCCTCAAGCCCTGGCAGGGCAGAGAGCTGGCAAGGCAATGGGGGAGGCTGGGGTTGCAACCCTATCATGTTTTACAAAGTCTCACACAGTTTTGGGCAGCATTTTCAGGCTCTTTTTTGAAGTTGCTCAATAATGTCCTTAGACAGGATACCTAGGAATTATAAATCCAGCACCAACTGCAGGCAATGCAGTCAGTGCAGAAAAAATTCAACAACTGCCTCGCTGGTGAAGCAGGAGTGGAGCTGGCATGCCCATGGGCTGTGCAAGAAGAGAGTTATGCCTCTTAAGTAAAAAAGCAAAACAAACCCAAGTGTCCTTTCCCACAGATGACTTGTGTAGAGGAGGGTGGAAATGAGGTGTGGAATACAGAGGAGGAAAGGTGTGGAGAACTGCTGTAACACAAGTGCAAAACACCAGGAGAGCTCATACCAGACCCCTGAAGATGAGCTTCAGCTTCTCAAGCCCTAAATGCAGTGAAGAAAGGAGGGACAAGAGAAGTTGGAATATCTCTCAAAACAAGAATAAAGCCACACTTTTAGCTTGGCTTTCACTGCAGGGAAGATGTTCTCTGCAGCTTTTAAAACAACGTTTGATATTCTCTCATGAAACCTCTCTCAGTGTGTTTTGTGCACAGCAGCACCTTGAGACTCTGCTGATACCAAGGGCACAGGGACCCCTCTGGGGCTGATTTAAATGCCCATTTTCTAAAAGTGCTCTGTTGTGTTTTGGCTGCAGCAAGCAGGTACTTAGAGATATCACAGGCTGTATCCCTCTGGAAGGACATGGGGGAAAAGGTAATAATCAGTGGGGATTTGTAAATATCTTCCTTTGCCAGGCACAGCAGTTTCTCTTCTGCACTTTCCCTTTTCCTCGGAGGGCAGGAGTTATGAATCACCAAAGGAAAAAAACAATATAAACTTATTTTCCTACCAATTGATTCTGAGCCACCCTTGGAGTAATTTTGGCAGTCCTGGATCCATAGCAGCTCATATAGGGCTTGATTCAGACACAAATCCAAAACCTGTGGAGATAAACCTTCAGTTTGGGAGCGCTGAGATAGGATCTTGCAGCAATAACCTCACCTGTCTCTGTCTTCTCCCAGAGTCCAGCTAAATAAATATGTGCAGATGCTTTTTATTTGCTGTTTACAATTATTTCTCAGAACACTGAACTGTACTTCACCAATTTGGCTGGAATCAAAGGGGAGTGGGAGGAGGAATTGTGTTTCTCTGCCAGTCTACATGTTTTACTGCTTCTCCAAGACAAAGGAAACAAGGATCTGTCTGTCTGCCTGACACAGAGGGTGATTCACACACCTATTAAAACAGAAACACAAAAGCCATATACTTGTAAAGCCAATATAATTAAAACTGGGTATCATTAGAACAATTGCCTGATGACAAACAGACACTACAGCCCTATTCTCAAAGGAGAACATACACAGTTAAAAGGTACCATTTTGGCAGAGCAAACCTGCTCAGTAGATTTAATTAAAACCGACAAAGATCATTATGTTATATGAATCAGAATACTACTGCAGCAGCTTTCCAGTAACTTTTTGTTATAGCCTCTCATCCACTTTTCTCTGCCCAAGTAGCAGCACTATGACTGTGATGGCTGTGTAAGGAAATAAATGAGCTTATGAACATATAAGACTTCCTTCATATCTGAAAATGGTTATGGAAGGTCTTAGTATGACTGAGAGGGAATTTACCGAAAAAAAAACAAAACAAAACAAAAAAAACCACCAAAGGCAAAAGAAAAAAGAAGATTCATTCCCCCAGAAATGGCACAGTTAATGAAAACAGAAAGGTAAAATCTTCTGAAAATTGTCAAGTAAATGCTTGCTTTTTTTTTTTTTTTTTGATCCAGGAAGAGTGATATTCATGGTAAATCCACAGAGTAAATTATACTCATATTTTATCACACTTAATGAGATTAGAATTGTCATTAAAGGTCAAATCAATGCAAAACCACAGGTGACCCTGCTGCTGACAGCCTCGGCAGATGCAGAAAATGAGTCACTGTCCTGTAAGTCCCTGCAGAAATGCTTCAGGGGCCTGCTTAATGCCTTCCCAGCCTGCTAAAAATAAATCAGCATTAATTCTGATAAGGAAAAAACTGCCTTTCTTTTGAGAAGTGAAACAAGGTGTCCCACTTCAGGCAGTGAGGAAAAGGAGTCAGGCCACCCAAAGAGCCACAGAATTCCTCAGTGAAGCCATGTGATCCAGCAAACCACAGCAGCAAACACACACTGGTGAAGGAAAATATAAAAGAAAAAAAAAAAAAAGCAACATCAGTGATCAACTGATGTAGGTTTCATTCTTTACACAAGAATAGTTAAGCAACAAACAGATCACAGCAACAGGGCAGTTCAAGAAGGAGTCCATTCTGGCCCATTAGAATACTCAAATGTTTTTCCCAGGAAAAAATAATTCCAACATGGTTAGAAAACCTAAACCCTTTCTGAAGGCTAAATCAGGTTCTTCTGAGGGAAATCAAGACACAAGCCAGGTAGGGATGAAAGAGCTGCTCTGGTCTCTCTCTTCCCACCTGTCCTGGCATGTGGACACCACCACATGCCCAGGAACCTCAAGGCTAGCAGAAGAGCAGTGTCCCTGGTGCAGGGCAAAAGGACATTTCCTCACACATTCATGGGCTCTGGAATGCCACGTGTGCTCCAGTGTCTCTGATTTTTATGGTACTCACCTGTTGATAAAATGGGCTGGATTAGCCTCTGGGATTTTGCTCGGGATGGCACATGTCCCAGAGAAGTCATCACAAGAGGAGCAGCCTAAGCCAAACCATCTCATATTTGCCCCAAGCTAGAGGCACAAGCGTGGCTCCCATGGCTCAGAATAACTAGGTTTGAGTTCATGGCCATGTCTGGACAGCTTGATGAATATCCAGTCTCTCCAGAGGAGCAAACCACATATTTCTTTCACTTGAAACTGCTCTTTTGACCCTGCAGAGGGAAATGACCATTTTTTTTAACACATGCATCACAAAAGTCAAACCTTTGTCCTTGTCTTATGTGTACCAACTATTTTTCTCTCTTTTTGAAATATCTGCAATTTTCTTTGATTTAGATCAGGAACCTCAGGGCACCATCACCCTCAGCTGGTAAAACCCTGAGCCAGAGAAAACCCAACATCAAATACATTTCAAAGTCACCTAACAGAACTAATTTAACTAAAACCTGGGTACAGAATCTAATCTTCCACTTGGAGTTGGCACATGCTGAAAGGCGCAGCTGTGATCCTGCGTAGTCTTTGTGATACAGGTTATATGCCTGTGATGTTGTGGAAAGCACAAAGAAGAAGGAAAGAGAGATAAAAGAAGTTTATGCATAAGATTAGGCAACTGAGATCTCTCAAATATCATTTTTAGAGCGGTGCTTATGGGGTTATTTTTTGTGAAAGCAGGAGGTAATGCAGGCTGAGCTCTCTGGCCCAGTGAACATCTGGGGCACCAGGGTTCAAATCATGCAGCATGCGTTTCACACACCAGCTCTGCTAGATATCTACTTGTTACAGACAGACTTTTATTGCATTCACAAGCTCTGTGTTTCCCTGAAAATCTGGGGAAATTACTCATGTCACTGAGGGCAAGAGGTGCAAATCTCACAGACTGGCCCTAGGGCAAGAAAACCTGTGAGGGGCAAATTTTATCCCAAACCCTGGTGGTCAGGAGTCTGAGAAGGACATGAGCACTGAGGATGCAATTGAAGCCTTGTTTCATATAGGACATAAATAATTTGGGCATATAAATCAGAGTGATGAATGTTTGAAAAATATCTGGAATAGGTGTCTTAGTGCTGCAGTGGATTAGCCCCTTCAAACAATTTTTATAAGGAACCTCATGGATGTAGTTGACTGTGACATTTTTCATATGTTGCTGTTCAATTCTTCTAAACTTGGTGTCGGTATTTTTATTGCTCTCACCCCTCATCATTCAAGAGCAACATTAGAAATTTTATCTGCATTGAATCCTTCTCCCTGCTAAAATAGTTTGCTGTGCAAATACTGCATAATCAAAACCTGTCTTCAGCAAGACTGAGCTGTCCCCACCTTATGCAGGTATAACTACACCTGCCAGCAGCCAACGTCCCCAGGTGACACATTTGTTAGAAGACTGCAAAAAATCAATGTTTTCTTTATCCCTGGGGTATCTGAGGCATCTGTTAACAAAAGAAATTGAAAAGTTTGCAAAATTCAGTACTGAGGAAGGATTGGCCTACACAGTTGTTACAAATTAAGATGTTGAAACTATTGGAGAAATTGGTTAAAAATTATATTTGCAAGAAATGTCATTCATTATTATGTTTACAAACTTGAGGTCCTTGATTCTCAAGACTGATGCACCCCTTTATACGTGCAATGAGTGTACTAGGAAAGCAGACACTTTATAATTTTCAGAATTAAAGAGAACCAATTTATATAATTTATTGAAAGCCATCTAATAAATATACTGCTCTGATGTTTTCTGCATCTGTAATTGGAAATAAATAGCAGATTTCATATGCCCTTTCTTAGAATAGAACAAATGCCTAAACCCTGAACAAGCAATGTTTTCTGTCCAAATCTAGAGCCTTTCCAGTTTTGCCATATGGGGTGGGTTTTACTCATATAGGAAATATTATTTTTTAAGTATTTGTTTTTTCTTCCATAAAAATGTGTGGGAATAGCTGGTCTCAATAAAAAAAAAAATCAGCTAGGAAAATATTTAGGTAGAAACATGGGGGGATTGTATTATTGACAAATTCAATGTTTCATTTATTAAACAGTAGTTTCAAGACAGGCAAAATTTCCAATTTGGGAGCAAAACAGTGCAACCTGTCTTTAACTGATCAAGCATACATTGCAAATAATAATGAGCATTAAACATTTTCAAGAATTTAACAGCTCTGAAATTAAAACTGTGATCAACTTGGGTTTGGGATTTTTTTTTTTTTACGTATTGAAGTCCTCTTTCCAGCCATTTCCAAACAAACAAATGGACCTAAATCAGCTGCTCAGAACACAGGATTTCAAAACTGCAAAGCAATCACCTACAAGCATGGAGAGACCTGAACTGGGATGTTTGCTTTGGGTCTGAGGGCAGGTGGGAAACCTCTGCTGGGAGCCAGGAGGAGAAAGGGCCAAGGGGAGGCAGAACGGGGAGATCTCCCTGATGGGAATAACTTCTGTGGCTCCTGGAAATACTATTGCAGGTTTTTCTGAATTTAGGTACTTCTAATTCTAGTTCAATTTCTTGTTAAAATGAGCACATTTGGTCTTCCAGAAAAAGCACAGAGCACGTAGATAACCTTTCCTACTCAACTGCTGGGGGGAAAAGCCCAACAAACTATAGCAAATTACAAATACTTTCATAAAAACACAAACAGGTGAACAATATTTAATTCAAAATATGGGAAATATCTCATGCAAGACTTGGAACTGAACATGACCTTTACTTTCCCAGCAGATGGTATCCCAGTTTTTTTCTTGAAGTTTGCTTAGAATGTGTCTAGTGGGAACACATTGGATTTAAAGTCAGAGCATATCTCTCAGGCTGCATTATCCCAAATTTCCCTGTCCTTGCAGGTGTGGATGGATGTTAAGTCACACCAGGTAATGTCTTTATTTTTTTCTTCCAAAAATATAAACAATGAGATTTCCAAGAACACAGGTCCTGTGGATATTTATGGGCAGCCTGACATGTGAAAAGCACGCCATATATTCAGAACAGCTACATCTCGTGTTATTGCTGGTTTCACTGTCATCTCTCTTGATTTCTGAACCAAGAGAAAACACAGAACTTGTGTTTTCTCCTTATATGACAATTACTAACAACCAACAGATTGTGCAAACACAAATCCCTAACAAAATCACCATTTTAAGTAAAAAATATAGGACACCCATCAGCAGAAACATGCTGTAAAAAAGTGTTGGGAAATTACTGATGAAAAATAAAACATTAAATTATTTCACCCCTTTTCCAGAATGAAAGCAGCCTTCTGCTTTTCATGACAGAAATTACATTCATGATTAAATTGTAATCGTTTTCTCACTATGAGAAAGTCATCAAATATGTGCAATCAGCTTATTGTGCAGGGGCGATGATGTGTGAAATACATGAAATCAAGCCCAAAAATGGGGGTTTGCTATTGTTTGTGCAATGCCCAAAAAGATCTGGGCTGGTCTCAAAACATCTCCCTCATGTGCAGTGGATGGGAGTTGGGACACCTGAGGGTCTGTTGGAGTCCCACAGTTTTCTGCTGAGCTCTCAAGCAAACACTCTAAATTTTGTGGGAAAGGACTGATGAAGTCCCAGTGGCTGTATGAACACACTGGGAGCTCAAACACCCCATCAGTATGTGCAGTCATGGAAACTGAGAATTTTGGTGCATTCATAGGAGAAAAATTATCATATCAACATTTGACCTGTCTTTGGAAAATGTGTTTAAAGGCCAGGAGGCCAAAAAAGAACACTTTGGATTACGTTTAGCAGAGAAACCTATGCAAATTGTGTGTGCTAATTCATAGCTGAAACCTACAAATGTCTGAAATCTCCCTGTAATGACTCCCTTAGCAGATACAACTCATGTCCTTTGTGCACTTGCGGAATGGGGAAGTGTCAGCTTTTGCTTCGTGCCTCATTTAACCATCACAGATCTGAGCTCTGTCATGCAGCTCAACTTTGTTCCTGAGGTTCCAGAAGCTCAGAGTGAAATTTAGACTGAATATACACCAATAAAAATTGTAAAATAGAAGTGCAAGGCCAAAAGCCAGAAATTAAACCTGGTGCACAGGTCCCTGAATTAAGTTGCCACAGGTTTGCACAGAGAGAATTAAAATGGAAAAAGAAAAAAAAACCTGATTAACCAAACAAACACCCCCCCAAAATAAACAAAAAAACCAAACCAAACCAAACCAAATCAAAACAAAACAAAACAACAAAACAAAACAAAAAGAAAAAAAAACCCTCCAAGACCTCTGATGTATCACAGTGGTTATTTGCTGAATAATAAATACCACCTTGCGCAGGGCAGGGAAAAGGAGCTGGTGGCGTCGGGAAAAAAAAAGTTTTAACTGAGCCCTGTGTAAAAGCACCTGCTTATTTGTAGAGTAAAGTTACATACATCCATAATACTTTTATGGAACCTTTCTACCTGTTTCTGTGAAATTTCACATCCATCTCACAGTGTTGCAATCTCTCACTGTTTTTACCCCACAGCATTTGGTTCATGTCTGAAAGCTGGAGACCCAGCCCATCCATGTCCAAACTAGCACTGCCAGGTTTTTTTACAGTAAACCCTATTCCAAAGAAACAATCAGGAGTCAGCACACCCAGGAATTTCAGAAAACAGAAGTTCACACCTTGAAATATGCAGGGCAGTGTTTGTGTCTCTGTGTGTGTGCAGGGGAAGACCTTTACACTATCAGTGTTGCCTTCCTTTGGGCCTCAGGAGGCAAATCTTTCATTGCCAGTTTTTGAAGTATTTTTGTTAATATTTTCCTGAAAACTTTGCCATGGGAATATTGTAAACATCAGTGTTTGTTGATGACTTGTGATGTATTCATAGATATATACATATATACCAGTCCTGCAGTTAGCAAAAAGTTTAGGAAGCAAATAAAGATTAAATACAAGGTTCTCTAAATAATCTGGGAAACATTTTTCATAAAATTCAGAAAAGTCTGTCACAGAAAGACTGAATCTAGTCATAGAAGATAAAGATGTGCAAGAGGGAGATGGAGGGAGGAAAAAACAGCAGCACTTTCAGTTTTCCATCCTCACAGGAGCTCCAGATAGTGAGATATATTCCATGTTTAGAAAGAAAGAGAAAATAAAACAAGACAGGTGAAGAACAGAGTCAAAAAAATTTTCAAACAATGTTCTCTAATGAGAGTGTTCAGGAGCTGACCTTATTTCTACAAGTTAACAGTTTGAGTGAGTAGTATTTAACAAATATGCCCATCTCCTTTGAGATTTTGAGCCTTTCAAGGGCATAATGTGTGAAAAAATACATTTTTCAAATGAGGTGACATGGTACCATGTGAAAAAATAACTTAACATGATGGAAAAAATAATAAGAAAAAATTATAGATGGCAACTCCATTAAAAATTAAAGAAAAAATGTATCATTTTAAGCTAGCTATTCCAAATGACATCACACAGAAAGGATAGCAAATGCTTGGTCAAAGTGGAAATGTTAACTCTTGTGTCTCCTCACAAAATCCCTTCAAGTCCTCACTTTGGTTTTGGCGTAAGATGTGAAAAGTGAGGTCTGTAAGAAGACTGCTTTCAGGAGTCTCTTTGGGAAGAATAGGAATATTTTTGACCATTCTGTCTCGTTGGCATTACTCCCCTCATGAGGAAGAAAAAGGTCACAGGTGAAAATGTGTCACGGGGCAGAGCAGTGACCCCCTGGCAGACTTCCAGAGACCCGAGGTGTGTGAGGCGACTGCAGCAGTGTGCTGAGTCTGTGGGGTCAGAAATGCAGGACAGCAGAGTAAAGCAAAATCACAACACTCATGGCAAAATGGGATACATTTCGGATAAAAAAAATGCTGCTACTTTTGAAAGGAAGGAGTGCAAAATTCTTAAAAACCTGAAAGGCCACTGGCAGTCTGGTGAGGTTGTGATGGACAGGTTCCCATTGCAGACTCACCTCCCTAAATCCTTGTTCCTCCTGCTTCCTAAAATGGACTCTTTCATCTCAGATTCCATTTGTTATTTTTGCAATAATGTTGTTTGTGTTGGGAAAAAAACATTTCTGTGGAAAATCTGTGGATCATCTCCCCTGGTGTCACAAAGTGGTCTCTGGACACGGGAATTTGTCTTCCTTGATGATGACACCAAACCCCAGGAGGGTCCCAGAGTGACAGACTTGGCAGTCCTGTGGGTCTGGGACTGGAGACTGACATGGAGACATCACACAAAGTAATCTCAGGTGTGCTGGGAAAGCCTGTCACTGTCTCAAAAGATGGAGATGGCAAGCAGGATGCTGTCCTAGGGTGTCATCAGAGACAGTTTAAATCCTTGATTACAGCAGCTTTCAGAAGGATAAGTTGTGACTATGTAGCTCTGAAAAGAAGGCAGATTTCTAGGGCAAATCCCTTATTCATCTTGCAAAAAGGCTGAGAAGAAACATTTGTGCCAATTTCAAGCAATTGATATTTAATAAAGAATTGTGGCTGGGTTTGGTCTCAGTCTTAAACAACTCTGTTTAACTTAATTTGTCTTAATTTCAAAGCATCTGTTTTAGAGTGCAGTCCCTGAATTGCCAAGCCATGATTCTCAGCCAGAAATGAGAAATACAATACAATGCAGCCTTATCTGAATGACTCCAAGGAAAATTAATCTATCAGCATAAGTTACTTTCATTTGAACAGAAAACTGTGTATTGATACTGCACACTCTGTAGAAATGCATATTGTGTTGATTTCCACTTTTCTTCAAAATAGAGAATTTATCTTTCTGTCACACAAAGCATGGTAGCTGATTGATTTATGCTTTGGTATGAACCCTAGTCTATTCTAATTCTATATAACAAGTAAAGGACTAAAACTGATTAATCAAGTGTTGGGTTAAAAAAAAACCTCAGTGGTTATTACAAATCTGTCATTTATTCCAGTGCATGGCTTTTTCATTCCAAGCTGGCTCTTGTATTCTAAGTTTGAACCGTTTTTTCCATAGAGAAATTTTTGCAAATATTAAAAAAGCAGTGAGTTAGTCCCAAGGGCCACAAGTCCATGTTTTCTGAGAAGGGCACAGAGGGTTGATACCAGAGATGACCTCACAGTGATGTCCATCAAGCTCAAAACTAACTTCAGGGATGTTATTGCATTTTGATGGCCAAGGGACTGCATTGTCAGACATTATAATATGAATTTTGCAGTGCGGTTTGATGAATTTGACAGGGTTTAGTGGCTCTCACTAGAGAAGTGAGATGATGGCACACTGCATCACTTCAAAGCCATTATGTCAGGAAGTTCTCTGTGTCAATACTGCTCTGCATCCATTTCCTTCATGTGAAATGATAATTTAAACACTTCCAGGGCTCACCTTTTCCCCTACAGGGCTTTGTCTGCTCATGTCATTTCACACAGTAATTAGGACTAATTACACACTGTGTCATGCTGCACTGGAATAAAAAAATGAAACCTTGTTCCACAGAGTGATACCCAGAGCAGAGGTATCTGGGCCTGATGACTCCTGGAAAAACAAGAGCTGTCAAGTTGCTCCCTCCATATATCTTTCTGTAGCTTACCAAATGAACTGTTTAACTTCAGTCACTTTTAACAGGGCAACATCTGAAAGCGTGTTTCTGCTTAAATGCTCAGAAATGGCTGATGACTTCAGGTGTTTTGAGCATTTACAAAATAAAAACTCTCTAGCTAAGAAAATGTAAATGGCTAATTTCTTTTTCCTTTTTTTTTTTTCCCCCCAGAAATGTAGGATTTTGACTATATCACTGAGTCCTTACTGTGTACATTCATGGTCTGCAAAGGCAATGTTTATTCACTGTAGTTGTGGTATAAGAGGAGGATGAGCTGCAGAACAACCACCTGTGGGACTTGTGAGAGGGTTGTTTGGGCTAATTTTGCCAGAATTCATCACAAACTCCCCTGTAAATGCGGAAAAGAGAGAAAAACAAGTAAATGTTTCAGTTCATGGCTGCATGCACTGTGGATCTTATGTCTGACTGGACCTTTGGGAGCTCCAAAGGCATAAAAGGACAAAATTGAGAGCTGTCACAACCACCACAATGCAACAGATTTGTCCATTAACCGGGGAGTTCATCTCTCTCCTCAAAATCAATGTTCCCTGGTATTTAATATTGTGATGCAGGCATTAATTTGCCACTGATTCATATGGAAATCCAAAAAAACTATTAAATAAAGTCCTTTAAAACCAGATTGTGAAAATGAATAAAGGAAAGGGAAATAAAGTAAGACTAAAGCTTTGTTAGAGGGAGATTTTTTTTCTGTTTTCTGAATTTAGGTATAGCTGGAGAAGACTCTAAAGGTGGCATCAGGTCTGCCACTAGGTCACTGTGACACTGAAGGTTTTTCAGCATCATTTTTGGAAGCAGAATAAACTGAAATTTATTCTTTTTCTTGGCAACAACTTGGATCAACAAGGACAGATTTCACCTCCTGTTCAATATTTTCCTTGGACACAGCTGCCACCTTCACTTCAATAAGAGTGAAAATTAAAACCAAAATGAGACGAACATGAGATAAGATCTTCATGAATTCAGAAAGCATTTCATGCAGAGCGTACTAATTATATGGGCAAGCCTTAAAATGTTTGTTTCTCAGAGTGCTATGTTCCCCTGATCATTGGGGTTTAGGAGGCACTTCTGAACAATGAGAGGTTTGTGTTCATCCTCACCAGTTTATTTATACACTTGCTGACTTCAGCTCTCCGACTCACAATCTGGCTCTTACATTTTCAAGTGTAAGGTATTTTTACCCACAGATCTCACAGCATTTAGAGATTTTCCTTTTGGGACACAGAAGTAATTTCAATTAGGATTTTTCTCTTTCAATTAGTTTGTTTGAACAACACACATGCAAATCTTTTTCCTCTGTGTACATTATTTTCCTTCCCTACAGATTTTAGAAATGCATAAAGGAAAAATAAAGATCCAGTCAGAGTGACACCACTTCCTTCAGCTTTTAGCTTGTCTAATACATTATTTGCCCTACAATGTGGTGCTGTTGTCTTATAAGAGTAAAATGAAATCGTCCCTTACAAGTCCTAATTTTTTGAACTTCCAGAGTTATTTGCACTCAAAATGCTTTCTATTATTACATGTGACTACTGCAAATTAAACGGCAGAGTGTTTCTTTTAAAAGTGCCATTTCATGCCTCTCATTCAAAAGTGACATGTGAGTCTAGTGCTGGCTCTGATTCTGTGAACATCCCACAGTGACCACATCAGAAAACCTAATGTAAATAAATAGAAACTAAATATCTCTGAAGAAATACTCAGATTTTTTTATTCTCCCATAAACAAGTAATTTAGTTCACTACAATGGCTTTTTTCAGTTTCCCTCTTTCTTGCAAGTGAGTGGCTCAAGGAGTGATGAGCTGCTTTGCCTTCTCACATGCATAACCACAGCTGATCGTGGGGAAACTTTATACACTGAAGGTCGCCTTTTTTCATTATGGTTTTTTTGGGGTAAAAACCAAAGGTCACTGTTTAACGTCCCAGAAATTCTTCTTTTGATGAACCCTGCCTCTGTACACGGAACTGTTTTTAATGCCAGCCTTTGAAAACCACAGGTTTCCCGTAACTCCTTAACAAACTAAATTTTTATTTTTATCTGGGTGAAAGCAGATTGCTCTTGGAAAGAGAAAACTGCAATCTGTCCCCTGGCATTTTCACGGCTGATAGGGCTTGATCTGAACTGCCAAGATGGTTAGGGCTTCTCTGAGGAAGTAAAAAGAAACATGGATCTGGGCTGAACGCCTGCAAATACCTGTGGAAGAAATGCAGCCTGGCTAATAGGATGGCATTGCTATAAGAACACATGACACTTTGCATACGAAAACACAGGCTTTGCTCTTAATGAGAACCAATCAGGTAGCTAATAAAACTGGCTTAGCACTCAGATATGCATAAATGAAACAATTGCTCTTACACGGCGCAGTGACAGGGACGATGTTAAATCTGCAGGCACTGCATTTCACACTGCTGTGAACAACCCTCAAAAACACCTTTTGAAGGAAAGGAGAGGTGTCATAGACTGAAAACTGGGGCCAGCCAGGCTGGAGAAACAGCCCATTAGTTAATGAAGATGCTTTAAAATTCTTCATCAGAACAAACATTCTCAGGAACCATGGAAACACTTGTTACTAATTACTACATATTCACCTCTTGTCTCAAGCCTCACTGTTCCTCATTCTTCCTCCTGCTCTCATTATCAATTCACATTGGCTTTGTATTGTTCTTCTTCTTTGTAATTCACAAAGGAGTCAAGCAAACACATATCGCCATCATATTTTCCATGTTTTCAATTAGTCAAAAAAGTGTTTTGAACATATAAAATTTAAAAGAAAATAAGTCTTTGGGGATACACTTTCAGCCTCACTGCTAGCTGGACCTGGAGTTAGGGAGGAGAAGCAGCCCCTTGTCTGTCAGATACTGCTTTCAACAGTTCTAACAGAAATTATTGCTTAAAGTTTTAGTCACATTCTGTGAGATGATAAATATAATCCTCAAGTCCTCACTTTTGATAAAAGAGAGAGCTTCACTTCATAATTTCCTAGAGAAAACTTCCCCTGAGCAGACCAGAACTCTAGAGTGCCCAGGGTTAGATGAAGCTGTGCCTGCCTTATCCTCCTGCTTCAGTCTGGGAACTGAAATGGATGAAGAATCCCCTCGAAAAAGGGGATCTCTTGCAAAAGGCTCTAGAAAATAGGATAGGAAAAAAAAGTGAATTCATCAAATAACTAATTCCTCCAAATAATTTCCAAAATCCTGTCAGACTGTAAAGAAGAAAACTGTTTTCAAGTAGAAAATAGAAAAGTCAGTGATCATAAGGGGAGGGATAGAAGAGAAGCTTCTGCCCTGTGAGGAGATTTTGCTTTTGCCAGAAGCATGATGTGTCAGACTTGCTCTGACAGGAAATGGAGATACAGAAAACTCTTCTGTGGAGGAGAACCAGCTCCAGAACAGAACCAGAACTGTTGAGGAATTAAGGCTGACCCCAGACTATGACTTCTTCACCAGTCTTGAGCCCAGATCTAACACAGTAGTGAGCAAGGGAGAAGGATTGAAAGTTCTGGTAAGTCTTGGAACAAAACCCTCCTCCTGATTTCTTTTTTCAGCACAAACAAAAATGACACTGGCAGCCAGTTTATTGCTCCCCCCTCACAGCTGGGCTGTTTTGCCTCTCTGAGAGCTGTTGCCAGGCCTTTGGACCTTTGGACCTTGAAGGGAGGGGAATGAAAAGTCTTAAACATATTTCTGTTGTCACAAAGGGAAATGTTTTCCCCTTTTCACACCTGCTTTCTCTGTCCACGTGTCCTAGCACATGGAAGACCCCAGCATGTCCACACAAAAAGTTTTCTGGAGAATGACAGAAATTATTGGTAGACCCAGAAAAATAACAAACTTCCCTGCATTAGGAAACGCCTAAGCCCACGACCCTACATCATCAACCCAAAATTTCCTTTGCCTGAGAAGGCAGTGGACGAGGAATGAGCACAGAGGAGAGAAAAGAGGTTTTGTCTTCAAGTACTTTTATAATTTGCTTGGGAGTTTTTCAACATCTCCTAAAATTAAAAAAAAAATTAAAAAAAAAAATAAAAGAAGAAAAAAAGAAGTCAACCTAATCTTGGCTTAATAGGCCAGCATTTATCTTCTCACTGCAATTCACTTTCTCTGAGGTTCTAAGATTTAATCTAAGGGGTTGTAAATGTAATCCAAAGTGTTCTCAGACTGAAATGCTGAGCTTTTTTTTTTGCTTTTTTTTTTTTTAAGCTATCTTTAGTACCTACTAAAAGGGACTCACATTGGAGAGATCCTAAACTCACAAGCTGGTTTCTTTGCCTGTCCTCTTGAGCAGTATTCTGCTCAATCATCGTGGAACATAGTAGCTGGCAGCTCTTATGTCTGTCTAGGTGGACAAACAAGATTTAAAATAGTAGGAATAACACAATCCTGATCTGACCATCAATATATTTTTAAAAATCCTATTTATTCTAGACTTGAACAGTACTAATTTACTTTATGAATACTTCATTTTCTTCCTCTTATAAGGAATCCTAACTATATTTACTGCAATGGATAACTTAATTAAACTTAAGGAACTTAGGAAATGTTATATATGACAGAGTTGTTTTTATAATGGAGATCATAATTTCTCTTTCTAAAACACAATAAACACCTGTTTATTTCTTTGCTCTTTCATGCCCCTAGAGCTAGGTCAAATTGCTACCATCTGCCTAAAGTGGTTTATGCTCTCCTCCTCACAAGGTTATTAATTACCTCAAACTGAATATAAATTTTCCACAATGCTGTCCCTAAAAATTCTTGTCTTTCAGTAGGATCACACCACCTAGGTGAAGAAAAGAAAATAATGAAAGAGAAATCAAGTCAGGGAAACTTAAATCTCAGTTGTTCTGCTTTGGGTTGCTGTAGCCAGCTAAGGGAGCAAATAAAACAAAACTGCTTTAAAAAAACCCTTCATTTTGCAAGTAAAGCAGACTCAAGAAAAAGCATCATTGTATTTGGAGCAGAATAGACTAAGCACCACAGGATTTCTCTTGAAAAAGAGCCATCTCTCAGCAGACCAAGGTTAGTCCCTGGTCTGCAGGGTATTGAGGTCTTCTCCCCATTACTAAGACATATCTGAATTAAATGTTTCTGGTTTAATTTCCTCTTCATGTCTTTTTTGGCCTGTTTTAGATCCCCCTTCCCACCCCTGCAAAAAACAGCTCCATCATGGTCGTCCTCCCTGTGCTCTACAGCAGCTTCCAGAAATCCCAGAACTCTTTTACAGAGATCTGGGTCCATCCTGGCTCTTGCTGGAAACTCTTCTTGCAACACCAAGAAAAACAGAAAAGAAAAACCAAAAACCTAAACAAATTTTTAAAGGAATCCCAAATAACGAAAAATAAATCAAACACTCCTGACAATGAACAAGTGGAAGAGAAATCAACAGAAAAACCTGTGGCAGAGGCTCCTTTCCTCTATGTCAAATCTCTGATTGCACCATTTGGCCTTAATACAGGAAAAATAATATTTACTCAACAGTCTTCAATCTTCTAAAAAAATTCCTGGTTTACAGTCTTTTATGCAATACCTATCTTGCCTAACATTTTGAGTTTCTAATGTCACAGGAATGGGTCTCTGGGGCCACAGTGTCTAACCCCTAACCCCAGAGCTGGCACTTAGCTTTCAGTTTGGGTCACCCTGACAAACCTGTCCCTGTTTGCTATGCAAAATGACATTTTCAATGTGAAAACCAGCTAAGACCGGGTCGGAGGGTTGAATCGACTGTATTACATTGGTCAGAGGCCATTTGTTTCTGTCTGGCTGCACTTTATGTAAGATAAATATTTCATCTGAAGGAAGACCAGATGAAGAGGATTCACAACAACTGGAGATAAAACTTTTTGTGAAACTCCATGTGTTTCTGCTGTGCTGCCAGCACAGAACAGCAGAATGCTCATGTATGCCAATATCAAACCAGATGAGCAGGGGAGCCTAAAAGATATTTATATCTTCCTGCAAAATGCACAAAAAAACCTCACCCACAAAACACCAGACAGAGGCTGCACTGCCTGCAGGTCCTTGTAGAAATGTACACAGAATCTTTCATGTGTCCCATACACGTGGCAGGTGGAAGAATTGACGAAGGTGTGTGTTCACATCCCTTTAGAAGGCACAGTGCTGCCTCTGAAAACTCACCAGCTGCCCTGCATAGTTTCCATGGTTTCCCTGAACTGCCAAGCAGAATGAATCCTCACCTTCAGCTCCTGTTTGGGGCTTGCTGCCAGGGGAAGCTGCAGCAGAGTCATGGGGAGGAGCAGGGCAGAGGGACCACACAGGGGTGAAATCCTGCTCAGCCTCCCAGACCTGCCTCAGACAAGACTGAGCTTTGAAAAAAGGAAAATTTATCTGTTTGTTTGAAGGGCTTGTCATGCAAAGGGCTGACAATGACAGAGAACCTCTTGTTGCTGTTGTATGTCTCCTCAGAGACCTTTGGACACATTAATTCTAACCCAAATTCCCAAGGTGTGTGCAGTGCCCAGCCTGCAGGAGGGCAGGGGCCTGGGCTGTTGGGAGGCACTGTGGGGTCTCCCCTCATGTGTTTTTGTTTGTCTCTTTTCTTCCTGGTAACCCAGGAACTTGGAAAGTCAGACACAGCTAGAAGATCCAGCTCTCACGTGGATTCAGCTCCCTAAAATGTTGTGACAGCAGAAGGTCAGGCAGAGATTAAACTGGATTAGTGTTCACACCCAGGGAAACACGAGGTTCATCTCTTATCCAATTCCTTCAGGCACAGGACACAGATGTATGGAAAACCTTGCTTCTTTACTTCCTGTTCCCACATTCTTCATTATACCCTTGTAACAGTAACAAAAAAACTTGGGAAAGTCTTTGAAATTCTTCCCTGTTGGCGTAAATACAAACTCAAGTATTCACAGCTCTCAACAGTCAGTATGTAGGAAAACAATGAGCTTTTCTAAATTGGAACTTTTTGAAGAGCCTGTTCCATAGTATCCTGGTAATTACCCTTTGAGGAATTCAAACCAAGTGAGAATTTTTACAAAGATCATTCTGTCTCCCCAGGCCTTTACAGAAATTAAAATCAGGTTTTGTATCAGTGTAAACTGATTTGAATTTTCTGCTTCAGAATTTTTTTACTCTTCAATGGGAGGGCAGGGTGGGGATCCAGCGGAGTTTGTTCCTCAGACTACTCAGCAAATTCCTCATTAGGATGATTTGTTGGAAGAAACTGATCTACCCAAAGGAAAACCTGTGCTAGATTTCTTCCTCTTTTTGAAGGGCAGACTTGAAGAGCTTCAGTGGTCTCTAAAACACCTCTCCCAACACTTTCTGGATAAAATACTCCTACATATTCCATCCTGATGCATCATTGATTTCTTCTTGCCACACTTCAACAAAAATAGATCAATCCCATGGATTTTTTTTCTTCTCAATCGTGGTGAATTTTGAAACAGTGAGTGGTAGGGGTCTTTAACCCAGAACTCAACCAACATTCAGAGAATTGAGAGTTTAGTGATGCACAATTTCTACCCTGTAGACATTCTTCCCCTGCCCACTGGATGAATGGGAGATAGAATATTTCCTCAAATTTTACCTGCCATCTTAACCAGGCTTCAGAGCCTTATCTAACCAGTTATCATTGTGCCTCATGGCCTGCATCTCCTACTCAAATTCTTAAGTGTAAAGAAAACAATTTTGGTGACAACAGTTTCATTTCTTTAGGAATTTTACTTTAGATTCAAATTAATTTGCTGGGATTCGTAAGACTTAAGAACTTTGCTATCACTGTCTAATTTTATAAACAGAGAGATCAAGCTCCCACTTGCAGACAGATATTGCTGGGCACTGAAAAGAATTATAACCTGTGTGTTGCTTCCCTCCATTTTCATACCTTGGTGCTAAACAGTCCTGGGGGGTTTTGATCATGAAACTTTTGTGATACCTTCCAAATTCAATAGTAGTGTTAGCTTCTGACCCATTATTGTTGTGTTGGAAGGTAGCCCAAAACACAGTTATTTCCATGAGATACATACACTGCCATCAATACCAGACAATAAGCAAGAAATTTGGGGTTGGTGGGTGGGTTTGCATCTCTCTGTTGGAGAGATGTTTAGAGGGCTTTATAGAAACTACTCTCCCTTCTCATGTACTGAGTGTTGTTCTGATCAAAAACCAAGTAATAACATGTGTCTGCTTAACTAATTACAGAAGCTGAGAAAAAATTAGGGTGAGATGTTCACAGAAACACCTAGGATGACTGTGGTTTTCAGACACTTGATAGCATAAAGTGTCGTAAAATTAGAAAATGAGGTGATAATTTGAGACTGATGGTTGATTTTACAAGTCTCCAAAGAAGTGAGAGAGGGCTGTATTTAAAGAATGCAGTAAAAGCAGGCTGCATTTTTTTTATTTTCCTGCCTTAGTTTCACATCAGTACTTCAACTAATATACTACGTCATGCTGAAAAAGGCTTTAGCTATTATAGATACTGTAAAGTAATAACTAAATTTCTGATCTCATCACTAGGCATTTTTGTTTCTGTTCAAGGTTTGAAATGAGTTGTCAGGGACACAAAAAACCACTATATTGTGAGGATGAGGATGGTGCACTCTTAAGGATATATCCCAGGATTTGTGTGACACTTTTAGTTCAGCTGGTCCTGTGTTTTTCCTCATCCTGAACCTTAGCTGCATGACACCCCTTGATTGGTGGTGATAAAAGAGGACTGGGATCACACTCTCAGCCTCCAACAGCAATAGAACTTCTCTTTTAAGTCAACCTTTAAAGTCAAGCCTTTAGGTTCTCAGGTTCTAAACAAACTTTGGATCCAATCTTGATTATTTTTAGAGTGACAAGGCAGCTCACAACTCCCATAGTTACACTCTTCCTGCATGTATGTTGCTCATCCAAACTTCCACACAAATGTTACTTTCTCTATCCTGTAAAACTTCTGTGAACATACCAAAAAGTATTCCAAAGCCAAGATTTTAAACACATTCTTGTGAAGGGGTACAGAATTGAGCCCTCCTACCCATACCTTTGTCTGTTTGAAATAAATTAGATGGTGACTATAGAAAAAAAAATATGTAAACAAAAAAGCAAAACAAAACAAAACAAACCAAAATCCTTTATTTTTTTTAATATTTAAGCCACTTTCTGTCACAGAAAAACACCCAAACATCTCATTACTGATTTTACTGTGATGTTTCAATGTCAGTGAAATTTTTGCGGAGAGTATATTAGAGAGTTTGGAGATAGAACAGAGAGGAAATACTACTAAAAAATGTACATTTAATAGCAACCAAAAAATCCCAAATAATCACAATCAACACTGAAAAATGGTGGAGTTTTTCTGAGCTGCTGTGAAAACAGTACATTCCATAAAAATGCACTTATTAAATGCGAGACCATTAAAAATTGGCTAAGGTGATATCGGAGGCCCAAAAAACCCCAGGAGACAAAATTACCCTGTGTCTGATTCCTAATTAGACTCTTCTAAGGAAGCAGAAGTAAGTTTTGGGCAGTTTGACTGCAACAAACTGATTTATGGTCATTTTAAATAGGAATTGCAGCTGTACAGTTCTCCCATTCTGCCTTGTTCATACCTCGTGTCACCTCAGACTGCAGGTCTTCTTAACAGTATTTTAAAAAGTAATTTACAATAGTAACTCCTATAATGCAAGAAATGGCTGATTTTTATACTGTTTCCAGGCAAAATCCAGGGCCACTACTGAAGATATAATAATTTTACATAATAAAGTTCTTATATTAACCAGACTGTGTCAGGAAAAGTAATTGTTGGACAGGTACAATATGGAAAAACCTGTGTTTAAGTGTCTGTCTGAACAAAAACAAGAGGATCAAACTATTTTATTTTTCTGAAGAGACAAGGAACAGGATGTAACAAAATTATGTAATTTTTTCTGGCCATTCCTTCTCCCACACACTATGAGATCCACCTGCCTGATGATGATTTATCTATGCTCCATGAATACATTCTGATCTCATAATCCATTCCATCCAGCTGGTCACTGTGGCTGAAACAAGTGCCTCACCTCTGTCTGTGCTGTAGCACAGCTGGGATGGGATTTGTTTTATTTGGACAAAACTTCAGGAGCAGAAAACTGTTTGTGATCACTCTGTTAAACTGGAGCTGTACCCCAAGGGACAGTGAGGTTCAGCATGTTTGCTGGGCCCAAGCAGAGACAAAAGGGTTTCTCTGTCTCTGCATAAACCCAGGGAGCCAGTTAATCTGAATCCTGCTAGGTACAGATTCCCCACATGGGGAATCTCCCACATGGGAGATTTCAGTTAAAAGTTATTCTTTTAAAAACAAGGAGATGGAAAAATGGCTGTGCAGACAGCTGTGTAAGGAAAAGAACAGTTGGCATCAGAATTTGGATAAAATCCATAATGCCATCCCCTCTTGTTAGATTCCTGCCTTTTATTCAGGAGATTTGGGAGAAAGTCTGTATTGATTCTCTTTCAGACAAGTTGCATGACACTGCACTCTCTTTTTAAAGAGGGCATTTACAGGAGCAAATTGTCTTTTCAGCAGCCCCTTCCAGGGGAATTGCTGTGGGAACAAAACAAGGCTGTGATGGAGATTTTGTGGATCCCCTTAGCAACTCTCTTTTGCATATCCAGATCTAAACTGCCATCTATCCATCCATCCATCTATCCATTCATCCAGATGCAGAATTTCTACCCCCAGGGGACACGTTGTGGCACACAGTGGAGTACACTGAAGGGTGCCATGCCCTGAGGGTGAAAGCTCTCTCTGCTGAGGGCCAGTGCTGGAGGAAAAGGCCTCTATGTTTTTCACCTGATCCATGGAGTGATATCAGTCCTGGGCCACTTGCAAAAAACAGCTTTGATGCTGTAACTGGAGACTGGAGACTGGAATTGCTTTGCTGTGCTGTCCCACCTGCCATGCCCTCTCAGGGGCTGCATGCTACCCTGGCAGGAAGGAAATTTTGATGGAGCAGGGGAAAACACAACAAACGCTTTGATTTACCTGCTTCTGTTCAATTTCTTTACTAATGTCTATGCCCTCCTGCCAACTGTCAGACTTTCTGAATTGCCTTTCTGCTGATGATGTTAACAGCTTAATCTCTCAGGTTGTATTCACTGTCTTGTGAGGAAATGCTGCCAGAATTCTTTGCTCCCTCATTTAGCGCTGGCTCATTCTAGCTCCACAGCCACTCGGTCAGGCTTCTGCACCCTCATGTCACCTCATTGAGATTCTGCTGCCTGTCCCACTTTTTCAAACCCCTGCACTTTCTCCTGCGTTTCCAAAGATCCATTATCTCCTGGTCCCTTTATCTTTCTCACAGCCATATGTTTTATTCTCCCCTTCACTGTGTGAGCCATCCAGAGCTGAGAGGGAAGAACTGCAAGCAGCCTCCAAAACGAGGCCTCTCCAGCTGGAGCAAGGCCAGTTTCCAAATCTCATGGCTGATAAATGTGAGTGTGCATCTTGGGACGCTGCTGGTTTTATTTGAGCAGATGTTCAGCATTCTGCCAGGGATCTCACACTTTATCCACCACTACCCCTCATTTCTACCTGAGATTTAACAGCATATGGAAACAATGCTGGGTGTGTAACACGGCTCAGTAAAAAGAAATAACGAAAAAGCTGACAACACTGGTTATATTCCCATTTGATTTAAGAAACAAAAAGAAGAGAGAGCCACCTCAAATTTTCTTTTTTTGAGCTGAGATGTGCTTTGTGGCCTCTGCACACAGTATTTGGTAGTGCTTTCACTCAGAACACATCACCCTGAAGCGAGTGAGAATTAATTCCTTCACGGAGTTTAAAAAACATTTCTCCAAGGTTTGTATACAACAGTATATAAAGGTTGCCATTCTTTTCAATGAGGAGATGCTTGAATTTTATTGCAAATATTTCAAAATGTTGTAAATGTAGAAATATAAGGACATGATAGCTTTAATCAGACTGGCTTGGGTAAAAAGCAGTGCAGCAAGGCACGTGGGCTTTGACAAATCCCAAATATCATTGAGAGACTCTGAAACCATAGGCTTTTGGGCAATAATGGTGTGGGAACAGCAAATAGTAAACTGACACCCATGGGGAGACCGTTCTACAAAAGTACCTCAAATTCTGCCCTGAGAAAATTCTGCCCTGGTTATCTCAGGACAACATTTGGGTAATTGGCTGGTAGACTTTCATTTGGATAGATGAGAAAATATTTAAACACCAAAAATGTGGAAGAAATAGAAATCTTGCAGACATTTTTTATAACTGTAGGAAAAAAATTATATATATATATATATATGTATGTATAAAGTAGTATTTCCCTTCAGACATTCAAAAATACTTTTAGTCCTGGTTCTATTTCTATCTTTAGTTCAAAAATCTTCTTTGAAATAAGAGCAAATTTTAAATGAAGGCAAACAATTTCACAGTTTCATCTCCCAAGTAAAATGCAGAATATTTAGAGCAGGATTCCCTATTTACACATGATTGCACTGCCTGGGAATTTAAAGGATCACCCCTCTCTGGAACACTAAAGCACAGCTCCTTAGGTGTCCCCCCCATTTAAACATGGGGCAAGGAGAGCTGTGAACAGGCATTAATGAATAAGTGGTACTGTGGTTCCAAAGGAGAAAATAAAAGGTGGCTGGGACTGGCCTTGGCCCACTCAGACCTTCAGAGATGTGGGCTGCAATCCAAAAAGTGACTGCAATCCAAAAAGTGACGACAGAGCCTCTTATAATGATTTTAGTGGAAGATTTTTGGTAGTTCTGAATATGGCATGCAAATGCAATTACCATGGGGTGGCTAAGTCCAAGGCTGTCAGTGCAAGTCATCACAGTCTATGAAGGGAAACAACTCCTGCAGTTCTAATTTCAGTGTGTGAGATACATAACATTAATTTCCCTAACATGCCTTTGAACTATCTCTTAGAATATATCTTCTAATTTAAAACATACTAAAAAAGGGTGGAGAAAGATGCAAGGGAAGATAATCAATCCAATGCTTTCAGCACCTTCATCCTGAGACAAATAAAATAAAACTGCACCAGTAAAACTACACTGATACAAACCGAGAGCACAGGAAGGTCAAACAGCACTTGCATTTTGAATGAAACAGTTTTAAACCCGACCTTGATATTTCACTTCTTTTAGCAGGATTTAAATGTTTGATGAAAAAATCTGACAATCTCACTGAAAAAGTGCCCCAAATCAAACATATTGTCTAATAGTGTCTGACTATTAACCATCTTTCTATGATTAATTTATGAATAGCTTTGTTCCTCTTGCTGCGCACTCATCTGTTTTAAGGAGAGTAACCTCTGGAAACCAGTTTTGTGCCGTGCAGAAGCCAGAAACTAGAAACAGAAGACACTTAAAAATGTAAAAAAATTGAAACAAGATCTCAGTTCCATAAGTAGTAATAAAATGTATCACTTATGATAAAATCTCTAAAATACCATTAATCCAAAAATAGATGCATGTGTGCATCTCTGAAGATATTTATGCATTACTGAGAAATGCACAGATCCACTCCTGCTTATCTATAGGCATATATATAGGCATTTTATAAAATAAATAGACACAATAAAGGAAAATGATGTGACTTCTGATATCACCATGGGCATAAGCAGTGTGCCTCTTAGACATGCATAAGTGAAATTATGTTTTGCATATATCTATTTTATATATTTTAATGCATATGTGTTCACCATTTTTTTTAAAATTCCATATAAATTGTATTCTGTACTCTCTGCATCTCGATTTTTTTTGCTCTTAACAGCAAAAGAATACATAAGGAGGTGTGCTTGGGAAGTGAATATTCTTTTATGGTTTTTTTACCCTCTGGAAAAATAGAAGAGAGGGAACAGCAAAAGGAAACTGCTCTAAATATTATTTGCCTTTTGTTTCGTTAATTGGCAAAATAAGAACACATGACAACAATAACAACAAAAAAAGCAGCTGAGTGAAAGAAATACATCAATTTTTCTGAAAATGCCCATGACCTGAGGTGTGGGAACTCACTCACATCAACCACACTGTCAAATTGTGTATCTCGCCAACAAGAGAGAAAAAAAAAGTGTTCTGTAGAATTCAGTGAAATCATTTCAGAAGTGTAATACAAGGTTGTTGGGGAGAAAAACCACCTGACAACACTACAAGCTCAATGCTCTGGGGTATATTTCCCTGGATGTTTGTCTGGGCCTGGATGATTTACTAGTGATGTTTTTTTCCCCCAGGAACTGCAGTGCAAAGGCAATAACATATTTATTTAATCTCACATGCTTTTCCCAGGAATTGCATTGCAAGGAAATAACATATTTCTTTAATCTCACATGTTGTCCTGTGCAATTGGCAGCTTTTCTGGTGCTGACTCGGAACTCAAGGGAGCACCTAATTCCAGACAAAAGCCTCCTTTAAAAAAAGAAACTGAAAGCAGATGCCAAATGCGTGCTTAGGTGGTGTGGTTTTGGGAAGTATTTTATTATGTTTTGTCATTACTCTTCCATCTACTTGTTTTTGAATCAACTGTGGTGGATGAACACAGACTTTCTGCTGCCAGATAACTCACAGCATCCAGCAGCAGCTGCATCAGGACAGCACACAAAGCCAGCAGCAAAGAATCCTGCGGTTCCCTCTGCTGTCACAGAGGCTGGGGAGCACCAGCCATGGTCCCAGCTCTGTCAGGACACACACGCCCACGGAGGATCTCACCCCGGGCTCAATGTCAAGGGCAGCATTCATGGCCCCTGATGGTCTGAAATTGTTGCTATAATACAAATGTCTTGCAGAAACTGACTGGGGGAGGAACAGAAAAATGCGATGGTGGAGTTGTTCCTAACCACAAGTCCGAGAGGAAAAGGGATGTCCTTAACACAATTTGGTCTCTGGAGGAAAATAAGGTGCTAGTCCAGTTAGTCCAGGTGTTGGGGTTACCTAAGCCCTGACATTTTTTGTCCTCCTCAGTGCTGGCCCTGGACCACTTGCCATCCACTGCAAACAGCCCAGCCCAGGGATTGGATTGGGTTTGCATGGCCAGGGTTTGGAAGCAGGGGGACTACAGGGGTGGCTTCTGTGAGAAGCTGCTGGAAGCTTCTCCAAGTCCAGAAGAGCTGATGCTGCCGGCTCCAGGGTGCAGCCAGCTCAGGCCAAGGCTGAGCTCATCAGAGACAGTGGTAATGGCTGAAAAAACACATTTAGGAAAGAGAAAAAAAAAAGTATTGTGCAGATCCAATTGCTGACATTGAAGAGAGGAGTGAAAATATGTGAGAGGAACAACTCTGCAAACCCCAAGTTCAGTGGAGAAGGAGGGGCAGGAAATGGTCCAGGCACTGGAGCTATGGTCAAGGCCATGGTGAAGCAGCTGTGCCCCTGCAGCCCATGGAAGGCATGGGGGAGCAGATATCCAGCTGCAGCCCCTGCGGAGCCTACAGTGGAGCAGGGGGAGGCCTGAGAGAGGCTGTGATCCTGTAGGAGGCCTGGCAGGGACCTGTGATCCTGTGGAGAGAGGAGCCCACACTGGAGCAGGTTTGCTGGCAGGATTTGCGACCCCATGGGGGATCCACTTTGGAGCAAGTTGTGCCTGAAGTGTTACCCACATGGCAGCAGTTCATGGAGAACTGCTGCCCTTGGGATGGACTCTCATTGGAGCAGTTCACGGAGAACTGTCTCCTGTGGGAAGAACCACACAGGGCAGCTGGGGAATGACTCCTCTCCCTGAGCAGCTGGAGAAAAAATATATGATGAACTGACTTAACCCTCATGCCCCATGTTTTTAAGATTTATTTCTCATTATCCTGCCTTGATTTATTTAGTAATAAGTCCATTTAATATCCCCAAGTTCAGTCTGTTTTTCCTGTGATGATATTTGCTGAGAGATCTGTTCTAGTCCTTGTCTCAATTCACAAACCCCTCACTATATTTTCTCTCCTCTGTCTACCTAAGGAGAAACAGAAGCTTTGGTGGGTGCCTGGCATCCAACCAGGGTCAACCCACTGCAGATGCAGGGATGTTCTTGGCACCACAAAGCCCAGATTCCAGTGTGCTCTACCACAGGTCTCTGTACCCAGAATGAAATCAGTCCTCCAGGTCTGACACACAGTTTGGGAACTGACACCCAAAGATGGCTGCAACCACCCCAGGGAATGAGTGAAAACAGAGCAGACAGGACTTCGGCCTGGAAGTTCTTCCCAAGCTAATCCAAGGTCCATCACTCAATCTGTTCATTTTTCCAGTAAGAAATCAGGTTCCCTTTGAAAACCTTATGCACTGCAATCTGCTTGCTGGCTCTTCAAGTCCTGATTCACATTAACTCCCACTAATCAGAGAACACTTTAGAACTTTTAAGAGTGTATTTCCAGTTGTGTGCCATCTTGCGTGGCTGCCAGAAAGAGTAATGAAATGGATGATTAGTCAACTTCTCGGCAATTCAAGAGTGGAGATGGTTGCTAGCTCAGGCTGTAGTGAATATGGGAGAAAGAGTAATGAGATTTATTTTTAATGCAAATCTTAAATAAATATGACCAGTGCTAAACAGAATTTTAGCTTGTTCCTTCTTCACAGAGCACAATATTAATTCAGTGCATGCCTACATCTATATAGATATTTATGTTCTGATTCTCTTCAAAGTTTAATGCTGATGATGCCTGGATCTCATGGATCCTTTCCTTTCACAACCACTTCATCAGCTCACTCTTAAAATAAGTAATGGCACTATGTCTACAACACAGATGAAAAATTAGTTTGTAAACATACAGTCTCTTTTTTCCTAGAAAAGGGAGATATCTGTTTGGACAACAATTCTGTCATGTAGTAATTCCTGCAAGACTCTCTTTTTCCAGCTTTAAGTTGGTATTTTTGCCAGTTTTAAGTTGGTATTTGATTGCAGGACTGAGAGAGAGAGAATTTTTGCCTTTCAGTATTGTCAAAGCCAAGAGTCTGTGCAGCTTCAAGCATGCAAAACATGTGGTTTTGGTTAAATCCACAAGATTTGTACTCAGGACCATTCATGGAATGAATGAGTTATTGACAGTATATCAAGACCAGCTGCATTCTCAACGTTTCAATAATTCTGTGGGTTTATGCAAATCACTCTTCACAGATAAAATCCTGGTTGTTGAAAGCAGGAGTGCTTGTGCAAGTGTGTCATGAATGTTGCCTGTAAAAGCCTCAAGCACTACTGATTTTCTAAGCAAGTTAATGACATGGCTTCTATTTTAACTGGCAATAACCCCAGTTTAATCTTCATATCTAATAGTTTTTTGGGTTTTTTTAGTATTTTCATAGAGCAAGCAGTGAGCTAAGGGAAAAAAACAAAATAACCAGTTGGAAAAGGGAGAAAAACAAGCATTGACATCATACTAAATGAAAACAAAAAATTTTGAAGGGAAGGGATGTAGGGCAGGAAGAAGGGAAGGAAGGAGGGAAGGAAGGTGTGGAGGGATGAAGGGAAGGAGAGAGGGAGGAAAGAAGGAAGGGAGGAAGGAAAATCAAAAATGGGGAGTTCCAAATTACATATGCACAGCAGATAAAGACTTTGACAGTGAGCTCCAAAGAGGGTCCTTTTTAAGTAGCATGAGTAAGCAGACAAACTGAAAAGTAAGAGCAACCCAGAGCAAGCAGCAGCGTCAGCCTTTGGCAGAAAGGTTTAATCCAAGGGCACTGGTATTACAAATGCTGTCACTTGTTTGGGGATAGTAGTGAATTCATGCAAAGAGAACAGCAATAAAAAGAATTGTCTCTCTGTAAAAGACAAAGAGAAAACCCACATCATCTTCTATGTGCTCTTGACTCAAAACCAAATCAAAGAAATTTTGGAGCAAAGTTAATGGGATTATGTGCCCAGAGGGCTGTAGACCAGCAGTACCTTCAGTGTGATGTGCCTGTGAGAAAACTTAAGTTTTCTTTCTGGTGCTTTAGAAGAAAACATGTTGACAGTGGTTGCATAATGAGATATTTTCAGTTTATAAATTTGTGCTTTTGTTAGAAATAAAAGAGTTAATGAACCTCAACTGCAAATGTTGTTTGAACTCCATTTTGGATTAATATACTAACTAAATCTGAACTCCTTAATAGCAAAAATGTATCAGCAAATGTATAGATATGTACACAAATATGAGTGTGCATGACTTTTTACATCTCACAAAAATAAATCAGAAGTGGGGAAATCGTATACTTGTATTTGTCAACAAATTTGTTCTTAGCTTGAGATCTTGGTACACTAAATTGCAGCCTTTTAGCTGCAAAGTTTTATGGTTTGGGAATAGTTATAAATCCCTAAAATTATGGGGTTTTTTTAACGGAAACAGTGACAGACTCTTAATTATAGCAGTAAGAACATAAGATTTGGCAATAAATATTAATATATCTCCTTGGAAAATATAGTTACAAAGCAATTAGGCATTAGGCTGCCTGTCTACCAGCTCTTTTGTCCCCTCCGGAGAAAGCTGAAAGTGACATTAATTTTAAATCGCCTGGAAAAAAAATCATGCTGGGTCCTTGCAAGATTCCACTGACTTTGGGACCTTGGGCTGCACAGAGAGATGTCCCTGCCCATCTGAATGGGGGTGGCCCACTCAGGGCTGCTCGTGGCATCTGGAGCATTTTCTCCCTGTCACCAAGCTGTGGGGCACAGCTCACCCTGGCTGTTGGGGACCACCGCGGGTCAGACAAAGCTCTGTTCTTCCCCTCATGCAAACAGGTCACCCTGAAAAACTCAAAAGTCAGGTGTTGGGGTATTTCCTCGGGCATACGTTCCAGAATGTTATTCTTACTGCTGGTTCGAGATGAGAGAATATAAAATGTACAAAGGTCACCTTAATCTGTACTGATAAAATCCAGTCAAGAGATGAGACAACACACTCAGGAACTGAGTTTCACTGGGTTTTGTAGATTCAAAAAGTGAGGGAAGTCTGTAACTCTCCATGGATATGACTATTTTAATCCCTGGCATGCTTACGTTCTATTTCTCAACACCCCAAAAAGCCACCACCATGGAAATTCCAATGTTACTATCTGTTTTTCTCTGGATACTGGGCAGGGTCCACACCCTGAGTAATTGTGTGGAAAATCCCATGTCAGGGCTGGTGTCCTGCTCCATCCTGTGCAGCTGTCCTAAATTAACACCTGGGCAGCTCCACTACCCTGACCAGTCCTGCCAAACTTCCCAGTCACTTCTTGGATTGAGGCTCCATCGGGACAAAGGAAGAATTCTGCCTATAGCAGCATCATGAGGACATTGAACAGTGTCTGTTTATCCTTCTTTTCCTGTTGTTATTTGGAATGAGGTGGAGAACATATCCACAGAGGACTAGCTGCTGGCAATGCAGAGCTCTGTGCATCCCATCCTTTTGCTCTTTCTCCCTCCTTTTCCCATTTCTGTTCACCACCTGCCCTTCCCATCACACATTGCCACACTAATCCTGAAACCTGACTTGGCCCAAGATGAAGATGTGCGTTCTGATTATAGCTCCTACTGCCCTTCCTTCTTATTTTGTCATAACCACTGGGCAGGGAGACATAGTCACATTTCCTAAAAAATCCTATTTCCCAGCTCCCTCAGAAGCTGTGGCAGGATTTGGAATTCACCCCCAAGGATGGTCTGCTCATGGCACTGAGCAAGGTGAGCTGTCCCAGGGAGAGTTTTACCTGAAAATTTCTACAAATTACAGCTCTCATGGATCCCTGGGGAGGCTTGGTATGGGTGCACAGACTCATAGGAGCACTCCACTGGCAAAGCCACTTTTGTTGCATAATGTAGCTTGGATCTGTAAAGTATCACTAATAAGAGTAGTACTGTGCTTTTTAATGAAATTGACAGACTCTAGGCACTCCAACAGAAAATCAGATTTTTTTTTCCTGTTTTCTTTATGCCTCTGGTTTCTGTAACTACAATAAGATGAGCTTTACAGTATTTAGCCTTAGATATGTTTATTTTCTCTTAGGGAGTTCAAGATCTTGTGTTTAAGCAATGCTCACTTTTTTAACTACCTAATGAAATATCTAAGTCTCTACCGTAGAATAGCTTTTCCGTATAAACATGCATGTTTTGAGGTAACTGCCACCAAAAGAGGCTGGAGAACCTCGCCTTGTGGGCTGTAAGCTGTCCCATATCAGACTGAAATTTAAATGAAGAGTTTTTTGCTGAACATTACGCAAACTCCTGTGGGCAGTTCAGTTATGCCTTAGGAGTACAAGGTCAGATATCCCTTTCAAAGGCAGACAACTACCCAAAAGCTGTATTTTCCCAAACTAGCAGCAGCACATGGTGGCAGGAACAAATTAGACACTGCTGGCTTTTCAACAATCAGGTTTTGAGGTGATGAGCTAATACCAGATAGAATCTATCTTAGAGGTGGCAAGTAGTTTCCAACTAAATTGGTGGAGAACTAAAAATGCAGTTTCTCAGAATGTCACTGGCAAAATGAGGACCTATGGAATTTACAAAGGCATAGAAAATTTTCAGAATAGTATCTCTTTTATTAGTGCTATTCATCTGGACACTGGACACTTATAGACAACACAAATAAATGTTTTCTTCCTTTGTGGGGGAATTTATTTGTGCAGAAGAGCAGATTTTCAGGCGCTGTATTGAAAAAGGACGTATGATGAAGATGGGGAAATGGGATTTATTCCTGAGGCTGGATATGGAGCCACTCAGTACAAGGCCTGTACTGTTATTACAGATGTTATGGAAGCCAAGGAAGACCACTGACCTTTCTACCTCTAATTATTAGCTTAGGTTTTACATTTCAGGATTTGAAATGGATTTTATATCCATTTAACATTTTTGTCTCACAATAAAAAATTGTATTTTTATAATTTTCTCTCATTTCTGATAAAGAAACTACTGAGGAAATACTACAGGATTGGAGAACATGTTAGTAGTCAGTAGGAATTCTAATGCAGAGCACTGACAAGGACTTGGTCTGACAAGTTTAATCAATTTGAGTATAATTAATCTTTAGACTACTGGAACTGGCTGAAACCTTAGAGTATAATAAATCCAGTGTATTTAGACATATATATAGCATGTTTACATACTTATTTACAAAAAATAATTTACTAGATAGTAGGATGTCCTGGGTTGGCCATATGACCTGCTTGTATCCCCAATCGTCCTCTTGCTTACGCTGGACATAAGCTCTACAGCTTTAAGTTTAAGACTTTGTTTCTTTTGCTGTGTATTTTTTCCTTTTTCTTCCTCCTGGGACTGGTTGGCATCTCCTTGGCCCAAGACACCAGGGCAATCCCGGGGAGCCCCCCCTGGTTTCTATAGCCAGACCCGGCAACTGACCCTGTAGCTGGAGAACTGAACCGGACCCATACGTACTCTGGTTTACCATCTCTTCAGAGAGAGGAGAGGTTTCATTGTTTTCATACTATCCGAATTTTCTATGCTTGTGAATATTCTATCTGTTAAATAAATAGTTTTTTCCACTTTTCTCTAAGGAAATTTTTCCCAAACCTGTTTGGGGGAGGGGTGGTTGGAATCGGCTTTTTCTAGACGAGACCCCCCAGAGGTTTCCTCCTAAACCAGGACATAGAATGAGATTAAAAACAGCAAAACAAAACAAACCACCCAACCCATGATTTTGTATCAATTTTTTAGACAGGAAAAATGAAAGTTTTTCCACAAGACATTGTGTTTACAGTAAGATACAGCTCCCTGTCAGCGTGAGCACTCTATGGCCTGTAAGGAAGATTAAATTGGCAGGGATGCTCATGGCAAAAATACTCTTTAAAGCAATACTCTTATTATTCTGCATTATATCCTGAAAAAGATATTATGCATACTTCTCATGTGCATTAAAAAAAAAGAAAAGGTTTAAATTAATTAGCACATGCTTGGGAAACAACTAGTCTATAGGAATGTGGTTTTGTGTGGGTATGAAAAGCTTGAACATCTGTTACTTTGGCACAATAAATGTAATCACTTGTCCCAGGCCCATGATCTTCCCTCCAGCTCCAACCACTGAAAATGAAAAGAGGAAAACATGATTTCTCTTCCCTCTAAAACAAGGGAATATTTCCATTTGGATTTACAGTGCACAGTGAAATGGGAAAGGATGCTTGATCACAGGAGAGGCAGTTACCTGTAAATGCAAATCTGTCACTCTCTCAAGTGCAGCTATCCTGCTCATATGAGCAGCAGTCTGGACACAAATCCACACATCCTGTCCTGACTGGCAAGGGTTGTATCTGTTGGGGCTGCACAGGCTTGTTAGAGGCTATTCTGCTTTTTTCTAAATTTACTCTGCAAGGCCTGAATAGAAGTTCAGCTGGAGGGGAGAATCTCCTTGCAGAAAAGGGGAGAATGTGCCTGAGGGCAGAGCAGCTCCCCTCAGACAGGGGATGGATTTCTTCAGGATGGTAGAAGGGGTGAAATCAGGGGTACAAGCACTGCTATCTGAGAGAGTTGTGAGCATTTCTGTCTTTTGTGAAAGAATAGCAAAGGATGATCACTTTGCCTCCAATGCCACATCTCCATAAACACCCCATTGTACCAGCTACCAAATGCAAGAGACCAAATGCACTTCTAGACCAGCATCAAACAGCAACACCTGGCTCCTACATGCACTTTGAAACCAAGGTTCAGTCTGCCTGCTCAGGAAGATGATGAGCACTGGCAACACGAGCCAGTGCTTTAAATATCCCTTTAAAAATATCCCTTGCTAGGAAAAAAGAGGACCTTAGACCAGGCTAGGATTTATGTAAGAGAGAGTTAACTTCTGTTACTGGATCCTTGAATATGATTGCCTAAGTGTAGGGAAATTATCCTTATCATCAAGATAAAACAAAAAATATCCTGTGAAGTTTAAGAGTGACTCAGCCTGAGCAGTGAAACCATCTCTACAGAAGAGCATGGCTGATGGGTTCCTTTGAAACTGCTGGCAGCAAGTGACACCCAGGCAGAGGGAGGAGAATCAAAATATAAGAAGGAAGATGCTCCGGTTGCTCCTGGAGGTTCTGTGCTGGCACAGAGCCACATAGATGAGAGGCAGCATTCCCTGCATCTGGTCTTCTGCACCCCAAACCACCACACTAAAGACCCCAGTGCCAGAAAAAGCAGCAGAAAGGAAATAAAAACCTGGGCACAATGAGAAGTCTGTTATAGACATGCTTATAGTCCATCCCTAACACCTTTCTTAAGGTCAAATGTGATTTTTTAGTATTGATGGATATGTTCCTCCTTTACGTTTTAAGCAAGACACAAGTTTCTTTAAGGAATTTAAATATGCTTCATTTGCAAAAACATTAAGAGCCAAAAATTAGATAATCTCCTTCCCTGCTTCTTTACACCAGCATTTATTTAATTAAGAAGACAGGGAAATAACTACATATAGCATTGACTCTTTGAAGTTCTGTAGGAAATAATAATGGCTTTTTTTCAGAAATAACAAAACCTGCCATTGGAGAGTAAAGCTCTTCATGCACAAAATGTTTCAGCAAAACAGCCATTTTATTCTGTTTCAGAACTCTTCAGTGAGAATAATTAAAATGCTTGTAGATTTGGCTTGCATTTAGGGATCCTTGACAGTTTTCTTCTCTCAAGGCCCAGTATTTCCATATGATTTATAATTATTTCATACAGTCCTGACAAATACCTCAAAAGAATTCAGCAAGGGAGAGGAAATCTCAGACAAAAAGAGTAGATTAATCTGAGGAGATTGGACATTTCCACATAGCAACTTCATGTCTGATATCAGGCAGAACTCCAGGCCCCTGGAAGTGCTTCCTGGGCCAACTCAATTTTTTTTAAAGTGCTTCTGCTGGTTCTTTATTATTAGCTTGAGCTGTGTGTGCACCAACTTTATTTTTGCCTTTTATTATTTGTGCTCAAGAGAATTTATTTTCATTTCCCAATCCAATAAAGAGAATTGAGTTAAGACATCTAGTAAAGAAAAGCCTTCAAAACTGAAGTTTTTCATTAATCTCATAAATAGTAACCTACTTATCCCCTTCCATATATAGGGAAATAAAAAAGCAAAGTATTTACTTAAGCAGATATGCAAGTCCTGTGTCTACACAGATGCTGTAAAAGTAGCAATTCTAAGAGCAGTGAATGAAAAAAGGCTCATTTCTACGAAAATAATCACTGATTAGATTTCCAGGCAAAGTTTTTCCTATTATTTGTTTATTAAAAAGGTCTGCCTCTGCTAAGCTGGTTCTATACGGTTCAAAAATGGAAAATAGGTGAGAGAAGAGGTGGGAAAAGAATAAAATATCTATAGACTACTGTAAAATTTTGCAAGAGCCTGATTTGCTCATGAATTTGTGTTGACAAAAGCATCTGCTCTATATTTCCATTTCCGTTGGTTACAGCTATTAAATATGTGGGGGGAGGCTAGTGCTTCAAATTCCAAACAAGCTCCGCCTTTTTATTCTTGAATCCAGATGTGCAGAATAAAACAGGACACCAATGGCCACAAGGAGCATGAAGCAGGCAACACATCTCACCAAATCCACTCTTGGAAACCTGTTTTGGTTTCCAGGCGACACAGGCGTAGATTGAAACATCAGCGTATTCCAGTAGGCTCGAAACATTCCAGCTGAATAAACAGATGTTCCATAGGTCTAAACCATGACATAGCCACCTGAGCCCAAAGCTCAAAAATTCCTTATCTCTGTGATGAGACCCTCAGATAAATTTGCACACTTTGGAAGAAACTGGTTCCAAGGAACTTTGCTCAGTGGAAAAGGAATGGAGCTGAATACTTCTGTTCAGGTGTGAATACTACTCCCAAACCTGCAAATTTCCATTTGGCTCCAGAGTGGCCTGGTGTTCTCTCCCCTCCTGAGCCTTTCTGTCTGCCCTTGTTTCTGCCAACAAATGTCACTCCAGCCCCTTCCTCAGGTATGGGTCTGCTGGATCCTGCTCTCTGCAGTTTTAAATTATTAAAATGGCAGGAATCATTCTGGGCTGACCGAGCTCACTGACAGCTCAGGGCTCTACAGCAAGCAGCACATCACTTTGTGTCATACAGAAGAGGGAAGACCTTCAGTAATTAGGATTTTCTCAGTAACTGGGATTTTCCAGGTGGATGTTCTGGTGTGATCAATGCCCTGTGCATGCAGGAGAAAGACATCAGGCTGATGTTACACACCTCATCTCTCCGCAAGGCTCCGTGGCTCAGGATCATGCCAGTGTTCTTCACTTGTATCCTAAGTGGCAGGTAAGGCTTCCCAAACCCAGAGACTCCTAACCACATCTGAAAGGCAAAATATGGGTTAGTTTATCTATTAATGTCCTTAGCATGCCCAGCAACGCTCTTTCTATGTCCTTCTTCTGCTGAAAATATATTATTAGGGGAGAAAATGTGACTGCGCTACACACCTGTTTCATTAAGTAATTAATTAAATGGGCAATGGCAAAGACACTTCAGTGTTCACAAACAAAGGTAGAATTGCTGCTCTATTTGACATAACATTTTCTTTGAAACAGTCTTCAAACAAAAACTTATCTCACTGCCCCAGAAAATAACTTTTGACTGCAAAGGTTCTAAAAGAGACCTTTTTGGAGAAAAATTATTCATTAAAAAAAATGTCTGTAAGGAAGTTGATTAGCCACACGAAAAATTTTAGGAAATGTCAGAAAAGTTTAGAGTGTTTGAACAGGAAGCCAGGCATTGACAGCGTGTGACATGGTATCAGCTGCAGATGTACTCACTCACTGAGATATGATGGCCCTAGATAGAGCTGAAACAAAACAAAGCCCTCAACTTTTGGCAGCAAAATTATTTTGAGGGGTCTAAATACAACACCAGAAAGTTAACTGAAGACACCTGTGGAGACCTACCTGGTTTATAGTGAATTAATATAATTATTGTAAGCGCTCATTCACCCCACAACTGCTTCAGTGTTGCTTAACAATAAGATCCTTATGTATGTGAGCAAGGCAGTGATGTGGGACTAAAAATGCAAGCAAGGGGGAAAAGAGACAAGGCTCTTTCTCCAGAAAAAACAAACAAACAAAAAAAAAAATTGAGTTTTAACTGAAAACAGCATCTTGTCCCTACTGGCCTATCTAAAAAGATGACTTACATGATTTCACCTGCTCACCGGTGCTGGGATCACACAGAAAAACAAAAGTGGAATGTCTAAACTTGTCACCACTACATAAATTTTCTTTTTTTTTTCATTGTTTCAGGGTTTTGTACTTTGACAGTCAGATACTAGGATCAGCTCTGCTGTCTTCTTTCCTCTTACTGACCATATTTCTCATAAAATTCAAGCGATAATTAGTTTGCTGGTTGCATATTCAAAGGGAGAAAACACAACAGTTTCCAAGTTAGGTATAACAAATGGTCAATTGAACAGCAAAGCATGACCATGGCTCGCTCCAAATTCCACCTCCTTTGGAAACTGTTACAATGCTGGAATGCTGCACTGAGGGTTGAGCACAGCAGTGATAACAGTTTCATGATCAGAGTCTTAACTGTGAGAAAAAAACAAACACAAAATAAACCACAACATCACACCACTAAAATACATAGAACCTAAAGTTAAATATACCCAAATAGCCTCCTGTCTGAAGAGCTCTTGTTTATTTTTCTCAGTACAGAGAGATTCTATTGGAAGAACTGCATTTTTGCTTGGAGATTGACTTTGTACTCGATAATATCTTGTGGTTGGCATTGTGCAAGAATATGTTCCTTCTAGTCATCTATCGCTAGAACTAGAGAAGAAATCCTAACTTTCTCTTCTCCTGCTCATCCAGCAGGCAGCACACACTCATTAAAGGTTGGGCCAGAGGATGTCTGTTCTAATTAGAAATGTCAAGAATGAGATGCTATGGTCTGACAAATAAATCAGAAGAGTCCACTCAGGTGTGAGAGCTGCAAGCTCAGCATCTGTGTCTCTCCTGGTCTGGCATGGGAGGTCCTCCAGATTCCTGTGCTGTACTCACTGACAGCAAGCAAAGCAGCTCCAAGAAGCCCTGAAAAACTTGGCTGGATATGTGAGGATTAAGGAGTTAGGAACTCTGCAGTGATATTGCAATTTTCTGTTAAAAATGAGATGAAAGCTCATAATTGATAAAAAGGGTGGGAATATTGAGAGAAAACACCAGCTCAAGTGAAGGGGATCATGCCTGGTGGAGGAAAGTTACCACCTGGAAACTGGTTATGTATTGGCCAGGGTGCAGTTGCTGAGACAAATGTTCAATTTGGGAAAGTGCCACAAGAAAGTCAAGGCTGGTGGCACACACCAACTGGAATGGCACTGAGCATCCAGCATGGGACTGTGGTTTATGCAGACTGTGATGATGTGCCTGAGGAACCTGCAATTCATCTGCCTGGTAATCTCCTGCAGGTTTTTCAACATTCCCAAAAATGTAGGAAGCATGTTTGCTTAAGGCATCACTCACACAGAGCAGTAACTCATGGTTTCAGAGTGATTTCAGCAGTGTGTGAGCAGCCTCCTCTCTCAAGGAGATGCACTGAGGCCAACCCAGTGCTCTGGAGACTCTGCCTGGACAGGATTTCAGAGGAAGGTAACCATAGAAATCCTGCTTGACCGCTCCATTTCAGGCCTAGTAAAGAACTGCACTGATAGCAGGATGTGTTTAACTACTGCCCTAACCACATACTGTTGCCTCTCTTTGACGGGGAAAAAAAAAATCTGACTCCTCAGTCAAAGCTGACGTTAGAGAGAAATATACTGATCCTATAAATAATGTGCCAAATGACAATATTATTAAACCAAGCACAGGATATCTGATGAATCATAAGAACTGCAGACATTGATTAAATCACCCAAAAGAACCAGATTTAAACGTGAACCTAACTTCATCTCCTTCATCAAAAATATGTTGATTCCAGAGCATCCCAGCAGGCAGGGAAAAAACCAAACAAGCAAACAACATAAAACCCCACAAATCCCATCAAAAAACCCCAACAAAACCAATCAACTAGAACAATCTGAAAGAAAGGAATAACAGTGCCCAATTCAACAAATGTGATCCCAGTATGTTCTAGAGTATATTCTATCCTATCCTATCCTATCCTATCCTATCCTATCCTATCCTATCCTATCCTATCCTATCCTAGCCTATCCTATCTTATCCTATCCCATCCTATTCTATATTATTGAAATCCAGAGTATTTTTATGGAACACAACCAAGATTCAGTGCAAATGAACGGTGAGATCCATGAGCTTGCACAGTAGTATGAGGCTGCAGTGTTGATTTACTTAGAATGAATTAAGGATAAAATCCCTCCACACATCCAATCTGACTAATGCCCAGCAAAATTTATTCAACACCCTTTTTCTGTAGGAACAAATTTACTTTGACAAGCCCTATATAAGGGATTGCACAGCCTCTAAAATGTTGAAATGCTGAAAAAATTCCTAGTTATGCAAATCATTCTGTTTAAAATTATTTTTTCCACTTTTCTTGTGACATTTAATATAATGGCATCCTGATAGTGTCACTGGGGTAAAAATAGACACCATTAATTTTCTAGCTTAAAAGATGTTGACAAGTCAAAGGACGTTTGAAAAAAATATGTCCTGTAAGATTTTCTGGAGGAAGCATCTGCACAGAGACTGGGTTGCAAAGGTTTGCCAGCTCTTTAGGCATTGGAATCTGTTAATCAGTTATTATTTTTTTATTTTTAATTAATTTTTTTTTTTTAGCTCTGACAGTCTGCCCTGCCTGTCTGCTAGAAAAGCAGGAAGATTCCTCCCAGGTGAAGAAAACAGATAATTCCATCTCTTCAGGGTGAACAACAAGCTGTGCAGCAAGATACAAACAAGCTGTTTGCTGCTTGTGCTGGCTATTTCATATGTGACTCCGTGAAATGCTTCAGGGACACATATCCCCTAATGCTTTTGGGGGATAAGTTCTGGTTAACTGTGTAAAATGGAAGAAAAACACCTTAACTCTGGGATGATGGGTAAGCAACCAAGGGTGCTGGTGGAGCATAAGGATCCCTGAGGACAGAGCAGTCACTCCATTGATCTGGAACAGCACAAAGTCATGACAGCAATTTTAGCAGTGGACCCTTTTCCTCCTAAAAAAGCCAAAAAAATCTGGCTAATAGTATAGTTGAAAGTGTTTAAGGGATGATTATAACTATCCCTCACTTATAAAAAAGGCTGTTCAGTTATACGTTACTAAGATTCAATGTGCAGAAGAGATACCCTCGACTCCTGGCTCTCTGCAGTATAATTAATCTCTAAAGCAGGCAAAAATTTGCAATTACTGAAGGCTTCCACTCACCACATTCTTTTGTCAGCCATTCTTCTGTTAGATAAAATAAAGGAAAATAATGATTTTCACAAACTAGGGAGTCTAGAAATGAGAGAGAAAAGGATGAAGAGGGTAATAAAACCACGGGTTCAGAGCTCTCCAGCATATATTTTGGAAGAAGTTCCAGTGTGTAGTTTAAAGATTTACATTAAGCAGTTTTTGAACAGAAACCAGTATCAATTTTTCATGAAGTAATCCTGCAGTGGGTGTTGATGTTTATGGCAGGTGATCATTCTCATTTCTCCAGTACTTTAGAAAAAGGCAAAACCTGTGTCTCTTTTTATGGTTTCTCTGGTTCTTCCAGAGACACCAAATTTCTCCTGGGGCAATGGGCAGAGGTCATAAGTAAATGCTGGTCACACTTATTCTCAGTTTTGCGGCATGCAGAGTGTTGACATGGTGCCACAGAACATCAGCAGAAGGCTAAATCCCAATGATGTGTAAACACATCTTCACTACAAACACCTCTGGGCTCTCTGCTTTTGCTTCCTAGAGAAAGAGCAGATGGTTTAGACTCTCTTGAGAAGAAACACAAGATGAGGACAAGAGGAAAGCTGCTTTCAAGAGCTCCCTTCTGCAGAGATCTGTCCCCTCTCCATGACCAGGGTGCTGTGAGACTTTGGTCAAGGCTCACTGCTTTTTCTGGCAGGTGTGAAAACTTGTTCTTTCACCTTGCACACATTAGAAATGTTTCCCTTTTGTCCTGGCTGAATAAACGACGATCCCACTGATGTCTTGTTGCTAGCTGTGGCTTTTTACATCCATGCTGTATACTGAAAAGACATTTGAACACTTGAAAAAACGTACGTGTTATGGAGCCTACTGTTTGGAAGCCCTCTGCTTCCACAGCCGTGCATGGCTTCATGGACTCATCTAGAGTGTGAATTTTCAGTGGATTTTTCATTAAATCCTGAGATATTGGTGTGGAGCACCCTCAGTTCACAGATTATGTGCTCAGGGTTGAACATCTGTAGCTCAGAGAGGATGTGAGCAGGTCCCTTGACATTCACATCACTAATTTGCTAATAAGGATAAGGACCCACTTATTTCCTGTTAGTCAAATGCAATCAAGACTACTATGTTATATTTTAAAAGATTCAAAAGAGCTGGTGTTCCCAAATCACCTAGGGGGAATATCAGAGTGAAGGATATCCTTTGAGCTGGAAGGGAATTAAGTAAGCAAATGTGTGTGTAATATCCAGAGGTTTAGAGCTGGGCCCGTACTTCATATTTTGATTTTTTTCTGAAATAATTCAAATAAATTGATAAAAAGAGAGCTGAACCCAAAAACGGGGATAGAAATTACAGAACCTGTACTTAGCAAAGAAGGAAGGCCATTCTGTTTTTTAGCTAGTCCCCAAATATGATGCAGTGATGACAAGAAAATGAGACACAATCATGGACACAAACCCTGGGAAGCTGTGGAGGATCAGATGTTTAACCATTGATAAAAAGGAGGTAATAATCATGGGTTACATATATATGTGAATAAAAATCAGCTAAAGAACAATATTATTTTTATGACTGGAAAATGGAAAGCCTCCAGATGTGGGAAGATCTAAAAGAGGGCAAAAAGGGCAAATCGGCTGAGGATGGAGTTAAATATTTGTTGCCTTCAGCATTGTGAAAGATATGGCCATGCTAATTATGGACAGGAAAGAAGGACTGACAGAGGACAATTATGTTGAGAGTTGTTAATTTTCATCTGATTCCATTCTCCAAGGTTGGTTTGGTTTACTAAAGATAATTGCTTTCATTTGCTGATTAATGATATAAAAAGGTGATTTGTGATAAATGCACCTGTTAGAAAACCTCTTTGAAAAAGCAGAACATATGAAATTGATAATTTGTTATGAAATGATGCAATAACTGAGGAGTTAAAATATGGTCTCCTGAACATTATAATAGTTTATATTGTAGCACAAACGAGCAATATATTGCATTTTATTTCTTGTCATTTACTGGTTTTGACAAGCTACATAACTAGCACAAAAATTACAAGGTCCACTACCACAAAAAGGCTGCAGATACATTAAAGAGTCCACTAATGGGAAATAAAGCAGACATCTCTCATATTTTTAGCCTGACAGACACCTGATCAGCAAAGCAGTATTGGTGAAGACTGCTGTCAGTGTGGAAATGCTACCTTGAATTTAGAAATCCAGAGAACACAGTTACCAATGGTGATGCTCTAAGCTCTCCCACAAAGGCAAATGAGTTGCTGAAATTGATGGTTTGGTACTCCTAAGTATTGTCTTGGCTTATCACAAAACTAACACAGAAAAATTAAAATTAACATTTTTCCCTTGCTTAGATCTTGTTCTGGGCAAAAATGGTGTTGTGTGAAGTTCCCTCACCAACTCCCTTGGGAAGATGGAGAGAGTTTCTTCCATCACACTCAAACCTTTCTGGAAGCTGAGCAGCCCCTGTGTGACAGTGAATGAGCTAGAGCTTAAACCACCACCAATGTAATTATCTGCTAACAAAGGATAAAAAACAGATGACCTTAGGTAATTTAATTAGCAGAGTGTGACTTAATACCACTTGGACCCCAGAACCTTGCGGGCAAAAATTTCCCTTCTGCTGCTCTCAGTCAGCACAGGGGTGTGCTGTGATTTTAAGTCTGTGACTGAAGAGAACATTCTGTCCAGGTGGGAGCCCTAGCAGCATGCAGAGTAACCAGTGAAAATCTGGTTTTACTGACTACCACTTTACAGAAGTGCAGATAAATCCAAACATTGGTTGAAGCCTGTTAACCCAAATATCAAAACTACAGAACTGAATGCAAGGCAGGAATTTGTTCATTCCTATTTCCTTGACAGAATGCATCTCTCTAGGTGACCCAAGAGAAGTATCTGTCATCTCTCGTGCTTCCTCAGGGTCAGATTTCTGTGCTTGAAAACTCCTAAGTTCTTCAGCCTGTTCTTGTTCTGGTAATGACTACATATATCACAGTGGTGAGCCTGTAATGAAGTGGTGGTGAGAATAAAAGATTGCAGGAAGAGTATTTTTAGTTAAAATTATCCTGACCTGCTTTGTTGAGGAAGCTCTTGAAACATGAACCACCCAGTTATCTTTATTTTCCCTCTCCCAGGTGTTTGAAATATGACATCAAAAACCATTTGATGTCATTTGCATGCTTTCTCACCACAAGTTTGTGGGGATGCCTGAAAATCCTTGATTTCCATTTGACTGCATTTGGCTTTATTCCTAGAGGCAGGTTCTCACTGTGGCTCTCTTTAAGGCCTGAGTTCATTAATAACCTGAAAATTCTTCCTGCAAACGTTTATTTACAACACAGATTATCTGTTCATCCTCCTTTCCACCGACAGATCTTGCTCCTTTACCACATACAGCAAAGTGTTTTGAAAATCCATTAGGAATTTTAAGACCTTATCAATAGCCAGTCAAGGCTTGCAACTTTAATTACAAAATGTTGGCATCAGTCATTGGATCACAGGCACATATCTTAGCAAAGCTGTGTGGATGTTTCCTACATTATGCTGCCACCTTTTTGGGCTAGACCAGTAAAAATAAAAAATTATTGTCAGTATGCTTCAGGTTTTCCCTTAAAAATCAAGACAGTACAACATGTAAATTCATAAATCAAAGTATTGTTTTCTGTTTTTAAAAAAAGTTTAGAATCCTCTTCAAAAGTGTCTCTGTTCTCCTAAAAATGGTGGGGCATTTTTACCTTCTCTTTCAGAAACAGTGGAACTGGTTTCAGGGATAACATCATCAACATCTGCAAAACAAATCCTGGCACTTTTCAATTTCTTTGAATAAATGTTAATTGACAGGACTTAAATACAGCTCAGCTAGGCAATGACAATAACTTAATCAGAGATAAGACTAGAGACAGACATTTAGTTGGGCTGAGTTACTGATTTTGTTTTCTCAGGATAATTTCAGATGGCATTACAAGGAATATTATAATTTTATTTACAGGAATCTAATCAGAGGACTGGTGAACTTTGTATTATTAGTATTTCATTTGATAGTGAATATCCTCAAAGAGGCACACAGCACTATATTAATTTTTTTGCTTCCACTGACTTTATGGTTTACATTAAATGGATATCAATCTATTTGGCTTTAAATGCATTGTTTTCCTATTCATATGATATTTACTGTTCTATAATTAATCCACTTACCTCCAGAAAAAACCTATCTACCAATAAAAAACAAATCAAAAATCAGTTAGTCAGACATTTTTATCTGAGAACAAGATATCAGACAATTCTTTTGGCATTGGATAAATCACGAAAGACCTGCTACCTTTTATCATCAGCCCTCATAAGAGTCCCCGCTCTGAGGAACAGAGGCAGCAGAAGCAGGTGGGAGCACAGGAAAAGGTATCTGTAGATGTGGAAACAAATAAATCATAGTGGGAGAAGTCACACATGGGGACAGATGCTCAAAGAAAGGCTGTGGGATCTACACCCTCAGGGACACCCAAAACTCAACTGGAGGCACCTCCAGTAACCTTCTCACAACCTTGATTTCATCATTCTGCTAAGTATCTTTTTTGTCAGTTTAAAAGGGGAAAATTGTTTGGGTTCGGGTGGGTGGGGGTTTTAGGTTTGTTTGGGGTTTTTTTGGTTTTTAAAGCCACTATGTTGTATTTTAGAGGCATTTCCATGTAAAATTGCATTATAAATGGTTGCTCAGCTCTGGAACCAAAACAAAAATTTCTGCTGCTGGTTTGCTGAAAAGCAGAATCTGGAAAAGCGATTTCATAGAGCAGTCACCAATCTGTCACATGTTGTATTTCGAATATAAAAAGATGTATCAGCAAATACATCCTAATAAATGCTAAGACAAGGATGTGCTACCAAATTATACAACATCAATGTAATCAAAGTTGCTTTAAGCCTCCTCCTTAGAACAGATCCCTTAGCAGGGTGTGAGGAGAAAGACACAGACAGTTCAAACGTATGGCAGTCACAGAACTACGAAAGGACACAGAGTCCTACTCAATTTACAGGGAACTGACAGTTTTACAAAGGGTATAGCACAAAAATATATTCTCTAAATAAGCATGTATATTAAAACAAAACTACGTGATACTTAACTACAGAAACTCGCCTATAACGTTGTTATAAATTCTGCATAATTATGGTAATAAACTAGTAATTTTATCACATATTTATCTTAATGTGTGTATAGCACATGTAGTGTTGCCTTTTTCTCAACCTGGAAATGAAACTTGAAATAGTTTTAGTAAGGAGGTAACATAAAAGTGGATCTTCATTTGAAGGTTTTCAGAGGCAGATATGAAAATATGTCCACAAAAGCCCCCCCTTCCCCCGGGGTCAGTACATTTTTTATAGGTTTTAGGAAATCAGCATAATTAATAAAAAGCACCATATTAGGAGGACAAGATGTGGAATCCCTCACGGCTGGCTTCAGAGCATACTCAAGTTGGCTCTGCTAAAAGCTAGTCTCCCCATCCCCTTCAGCGTACTCAGCACCGCCTTTAACTCCACCATGTTGTGCAACTGGAGCTGTGGGAGGGGCCAATTCAGTTTTGCTTTGCCTCGACCAGTGCTCGTCAGAGGCACACACCTGGCAGAGGGATTGCACATGTGCCACGGACAGGAGGCAGCTAGAAGAAGGAAAGCCTTGTCTCTAGGGGGATTTTGCCTGGCAAGCATTTAATGTCTCACATGTGACAGACACTCAGCAGGGGAACACCGAAGACACTGTACTCCCAGAGCCACTCTCCAATCACACAGCAAAAGGTCTCTAGCAATGGACTGCAGCAGGACACTGCACTGGGCCAACGCTCTCCTGTCAGCAGGCAGACTCTGGGAGAAGCCAAGGCATAAAAAAGTTACTGCACCAAAAGCTCCGGGGTGCTGTTGTGGCCTGAGAGGTTTGCTGTGACTTGCTTTTTGACACTTCCTTTTCCAAACTTGCTTTTGAATCAGGGGCTTTTTGAGTTTTTGGCTTTTTCCCTGGTCCCAGCCTATCTTTGGGCGGTCCTGCTCTCGCTGGCTCTTGCTCGCCTTCGTGTCTGCCGGCCTTCCTGTGTCCCTGACCAATGCCCTGCCTGCTTTGTCTCTGCGTCCCTGCCGGAGTCACCTGTGTCCAACCCTGCCTGCCTCCGAGCCAGCCCACCGCCCATACTCGCTTGACCCTGCCCAGGCTTTTGACCCTTCTGGCGGAACGCCCCCTCACCTGGTGTCTGTCACATGTCCCCACGGGTGCTGTCCACAGGCAGGCAGCGCTCACATCCCCGCCCAACGACACTCGGAGCTCCAGTGGTGACATCCTCTTTTTCCCTCTGTCTCCCCCCCGCCTCTCTCTCTTTCTCCCTGCCAGAGTTCTTCCTCTTGCTCTAGAGTTCTCTAGCCTTCTTTAGTAGAGTAACTCCTTTTTATTTTGGGGTTCTTTACCAATAAATGCCTCTGAGAGACACTTTGCCGAGTTTCACTTCATTTCATTCCTGACCATCTGCGAGAACTCCTCGCAGCTTCCCACAGTGGAATGTGACAACCTGCAGGAAGACAGGGGCCTTTCTAGCCTGATGTGGCCTTGTTCCCAATCTCTCTGTGCAAAACACAGTGTGGAAGAGAATGGCAGGAGGGGCCTGTGTGTCCCAGGGCTCAGGTTTTGTGCCTCTTCAGCTCCATAGAGATGTGAGTAAAGTGAAGAAGCCAGACTGTTCATTAATGTAAAGCAAAGCCAAGGGATCAGCTGAGAGGGAAAAAAGGAGATGAGCAGGGTCTGAAGGCTGGAGGGAGGGAGCTGTGAAAAGGGAGGGAAAGAGCTGGAGCTCCTGGAGCTTCTCACAGGCTCAGCCAGGAGCAGCGTGAGCTGAGCCTGAAGCTGCAATGACACTGGGAGGTGGTTTTTTCCTTCTGCATCCCATGATGCTGGCTCTAGGGACACTGGTTCTTTTAATTCAGAAGACAACTATTTGGGTTCCTTCTGAAGATCCCTGGGAACACAGAGCCTGTTGTGGCCCCAAGCGGCACAGCTGCCCCACATGGGTGCCACTGGCCCTGTGGCCACACACCCTCCATCTCCGGCAGGGCTCAGCCCGAGCTCCTGCTGCATCATGACGCCCAAGGGCACAGCTGAAGGAGGGCAGTAGCATCCCCAAGGGCCAGCAGGGCTTAGGTGCCCAGGGCCTGGCTCCTGCTGCCAAGGCAGCACTTTGGCTGGGGCCAAGCCACGATGAGGCTGGGATGGCGTGAAGAGCTCCCAGGCTCGTGACTCACCAATGAACCTCATGGCTGCCCCTCTCAGAGGATTCTGTGGGCTCAGGGCCTGTGCAGCTGCTCGGCCGCTTGGCTCTCGTCCTCTACCAGCTGCAGAGAGGGCACAGAGGGAAGGCTGTGCCCCTCGGCCGGGCACTCCCTGCGCCCACCATTGGCCTCCCCTGCCAGCACAGCCCTCAGGCCTGGCCGGATGCCTCTGGCACCAGGCTTTGGAGGGGGCAGACTTCGCTCAGAGAGCTGCAGTGCTGCCCCCGAAGGCCAGCTGGGTCGGGGCTCCATGGGCACCTGGCTCCAGGCCAGAGGAAACTGGGCAAGAGCCAGTGCGGCCCAGGGAAAGGAGCTCGTGTGGGGCACAGACTGGTGGCCCCGGCTGCAGCATTGGGCAGGGGCACAGCTGCCAGCCCCACACAGAGCAGCGGGGGCAGGCTGCTTGTCCAGGCTGCAGCTGGGGCTTGCAGGCAATGCTTGTACCTTTGTCAGAAGCTGCTCGAGATCCCTCCTCTTCAAGAAGCGGGCCACACAAAGCAGAGTGTTCCACGTGGCCTGGAGAGCAGCAAAGAGCCAGACATAGCACCACAGCCCAGGCACAGGAGCTGCCTCCCTCTGCCAAGGCCTGGGGGAGGCTGGAGGCCGAGAAGCGCCAGGGCAGGAGGCAGCCAAGCCCCCTCCCAGGGGGACAGCAGCAGCCCACATGTCCTCACCTCTGCCACTTCCCCGTTCTCATCCTGCCAGCAGAGTACGAGCGAGAACAGGCTCTGACTCACAATTTTTTTCAGAGGCTTTTTTCCCTCTTTTACTATGAACTCCATCACCTTTTGAAAAAGGCGAATGGAGAGCAGCCGCACATACACGTTGTCCTGGTGGCAAAGCAGAGGATAAGAGCTCAACATCAATTTCTCTATGCCCACCCGGGCAAAGGCCCAAAATCCACAGCACACAAAGTTTCCGGGCAGCATGCGATGCCTTTGGCTGGGGGCACAGAGCCTTACATTCTCAAAGAGTGGCACAAGAGCCTCAGCCAGTTTCAGAGTGGTGCTGCTGGATACCAGGATGCCTGTGTTATGGATCACATTCAGAAACACAGAGAGGCTCATCCCAACCTCCTCTGCTTCTGCACCTCTCAGCAGCTCGACAAGCATCAGAGACAGGCGGCACAATTTTTTGGCCTGTGTGAACGCAACACTGTGCTGTGAAGCCATGAAGGAGCCCTGGTCCTGCAAGCCCATACAGCTGCCGCAGGGCCCAGAGGCCAAAGGCCTGTCCCAAAGCACTTGGGCAGCTGAAGCAAGAGGCAGGAGAGCTGGGAGCAGCTGCCTCAGCTGGCAAAGGCTAGCCAAGCCCAAGGGACTGCATTGCCCAGCCCCATGCTGCCCTTACGGCTTCAGCCACTGCCCCCTTCTCACCATCAAGGGATATTTGCTGAGCACCATGAGGCCTCTGAGAGCCAGACGATGCCTCTGCCTGCAGTGGGTCTGCAGGTGCCTGGCCATGACCGTAAAAGTCCTGTCACCTCATTTCTGCAAGTCCAGGTAGTCCAGGCAGTGACAGACGAGGTGGCCAGCAGGAGCCTGGACGTGCACAGGGTTGGGCTCAGGCAGCAGCACCGGATACAGGCAGCGTCCCAGGCAGCCAGGGAGCTGGGAGGCAGTTCAGTGTGGCAGTGCTGGCCTTCAGGCTCACCTCCACAAGAAGTGCCAGGCTGGGCACATCCCAGTGTTGTGGCTCCCTGCTGAGGAGCCTGAGAAGTCTGACTGAAATAGCAAGACACAAGGGCTTCAAGCTATGGTGCATCTCCCTGACAGGGGGAAAAAGGCAGCAAGAGCCTGAGTCGGGTGGGCAAAGCTCTCCCAGGAGTGATTGATGGAGGTCTGATTTTTCCCAAGCGTGCGGCGAGGGGACATGGGCCCTTTGGGAGGCGGTTGCTCCTGGGCATCTTCCTGTGCCAGCCTTTTGCACTCTGCTCAGCCGTGCCTTGGTGACAAGGGCCTCTTAGCCATAACCATGGGGACTAGGTGGGACACCCTAGGCACAGGCCACAAATGCCAAGGGGCAGCAGTGATAAGGGGATCTCACCTGGCCAGCAAGCTCAGAGTGTTCATCTGCGTGTCAGTGCAGAGCAGCATGTCCCAGACACCCTTGTGCACCACAGCCATCAACGCATCACCGAAGCGCAGCCGGCACAGCAGAATCTTTATGGTCTGCATTACAAAGCTGTGTGCATAGCAAAGGCCAGGTCAGGCTGGGAGCACTGGCCCTGGCCACAAGGGCATGGCAAGGACAGGACAACTAGCACCTGTTGGGCTTAGTGCAAAGGCGGTGTTCCTCCTCGCATGTTCTCCAGAATGTATCAATGTCTTCTGGCACCGGCTCTGTGGTGGCGATAACTTGGAAGAGCAGAAACACAAAGATGCGGGCAGAATAACGCCTTATGGCCTGGCGCTGCTCAGACACCTGGATGATCTGCCAGAGCACCACAGTTGCCTGCAAAAGACAAAGCAGCCCGAGACAGCACTCAGTGCCGAGGCGTCCACCGTGACCCCAGGGGAGACGCAGGGGGAGCAGTCAGGCAGCTGCCCCTCAGCCTGCCCCTAGCCCAGCTTTCAGCCCAGCGCCTGAGGTATGGAGATGCAGGGAGGGCAGGGGGTGGCGAGATGCTGGGAAGGCGACCTGGGGGCAAGCAAAGGCCACTTCCGGAAACTCACAGCCAGGGCAAAGACATCCCTGTTGTCCCCATCAGGGGTGGGCGTGCTGTGAAATGGCCAGTCCTGCATCATGCAGAGCAGTGTTGGAAGCACCTTGTTCAGCGCTACTTCCGACGAGGCTATGGCTCTCCAGATCAGTGCAGCAGCTCTGTGGGACCAGAACTGTGTGTCAAAGGCATGCCAGCCACAGCAGCATGTCATGTGCAGCTGCATGGGGCTGGCTGACAGAGCTCCAGTGCCCTGAGGGGCAGGGAGGGAGGATGGCAGCAGGCTCAGCAAAAAGAGGGGCCCGAGGCCTCTAGAGCTCTGCACCTGTCAGGCAGAGCCCACTGGACAGGCTCTACAGGCTGATGGGCTCAAAAGGCTGCTGAGTCTGAGGTCTGAAGGCATGCAGGCCCCGTACCTGTCACACAATGGGGCACAGCGCAGGAGGGTCAGCACCACGTCAGCAGGGTGTTCTCCAGCCAGCCTCAGAATGTCAATGCGCAGCCTGGCATCCACAGGGACAGGGGACATGAGTCTCCAGTGAATGGTCCACACCTTGTATGGAACCTGCAGGAGGCATGGGGAAGACTTGGAGAACTGGCCAAGGGAGCAACTTGCCCAGCTTCCCCCAAGAAGTGCTTCCCTTCCCACCACAATGTGCTGGCCTCCAAGGCTGAGGGGACCCAGCGGCCATGGCTTAAGGGGGCACACTATGCTGGGAGGCCTCCAGCCCTAGCCGCAGGCTGCTTACCATATCCGGAGAAGAGATATAATTCTCCTTGAAAAAAAACAGTGTGGGAGCATGAATCACAGTGGCAGTGGCTGTGGCATCTGTCTTTGAGATGCCTTGAGTTGCTGCGGTCCCTGTATGGCCATGTGATGGCCATGCCTTCAGTCGGTGCCATGTTAGCCATGGCTCTGTGATCAGCCATTGCCCTGCCAGACTTTTCTGCATATTCAGCAGATGCTGTGCTGACACCAGGCTTTGCCTGCAGCTGGGTGGGCTTGGAATCAGGCTGGCCTGTGCCCTCAGTGCCTGTGATGGTGGAATTTCTTTGGCGGATGTGCAGCAACCTCTGCAATATCTGCAGGAGAAGGAAGGGCAGGAAGAGAGGGACGTTCCATGGAGCGCTCCAAGCGCGGTGCTCGGCCCAGCAGTGACAGCACGCCCAGCCTGGGTGGGGATGGCTGCAGGTACCTGCGCTGCTCTGCAGAAGCGGCCACAGGCAGGCTCTAGCTCTTGTGTGTGACCCATGGCTGCATCTGGCAAAGACTGAGCGCAGCCAGAGCTGAGGGGCTATGGGAGAGGCCGCAGAACAGAGCCAAGCCCTGCACTCCCCACACAGGGACAGCCCCAGGATGTCCAGGGGATGGAGCACGGTCACCAGGGGCGTAGCCCCAGCCCCTGCTGGGTATTTTCCATGGGCACATGCACAGGGGCTGGGATGGCATGGGGCCAAGCTGGCTGCAGGCAGCAGCTTCCCTGAGGCCCAGCTCTGCCACTCACCATCCTGCAGAGGCTGGAACTCCTGCAGCTCTTCAGGCTGCTCTGCTGGGGCAGTTGCTGGGCTTTGCATTCTTTTCCCCCTCAGTGCTCTGAACAGGCTGAGCACTCTGCCTGCCATCACAATACTGATCTCGAGGGCACCTTCAAGACAGATGCCTCAGGAAAGGCACGAGTCAATGAGTGCCGCAATCGTGCCTTGAAAGCACCTGCGACACACAAGCCTCAGCGAGGCTACAGGACGGCAAGTCCTGCAAGCTGGTCTCGAGGGCGTCTGCCACAATGACAGGAGACTCCTCGTAACCAGCTGAGGTCACCAAAGGCCACAGTCTGGCCTCAAGGGCACCGGCCGCAGGGATGGCAGATGCCTGGGAGAAGGTGCAAGTCACAAGTGCCGCAGTCTGGCGCGAGGCCAGCTGCAGGAGGAACGCCTTGGCAAAGCTCCGGGGCAGCAAGGAATGAGCTGGCTGTGCGGGGGCTCCACACAGCACCACTCTCTCCTGTCCTGTCGTGTGTGCCGAGCACTGTGGTGTGGCCGCGTCGCAATGGCTCCTAGGTCAGCACCTGCCACAAACGGCCCTTTGACACCCTGTTCCATTCTACTTCCATCATTTCCGTGCAGCACCGTGTCACAAAGGGCCCTTGGATTCACTTCCATGTGGCCTTGGGTGCCCCCCAGGGTGTCAGAAGTGCTCCAAGTGAGAAGGAATACACTGTCCTGAGAGTCTGTGACAGCCCAGGACACAGCAAGATCAGCCAAGTGCACAGGGAAGGACTGTCCCCGCTGCCTGGCCCAGAAAGCCCAGCTCGGTGCAGCTGGCCCTGGAGCAGAGCAGCTTCCAGCAAGCAGGACGCAAACGCTTCTTGCCAAGAGTTCCAACACAGCAGACAGGGAAGATGGCATCTGCTTTGCAGAAAGGCCTTTGAATTGACAGCTGTCAAACAGAGCTTTGGGACTTTCAGCTGGTCAGAGATGATGTGGTTCAGGCCTCTGCTGAAAGGGGGGTAACACACTGTGCTGCAGGTGCTTGGTTTGGTCTCTGCAGGTGCAGGCAGATGCCAAATCTGCTCTTCACAGCCTCCTCCCTTGCCACAGCCCTCTGCCAAGTGCACCAGGCCTCAAGCACTGCAAGGGCCACAGGGAGCCAAAGGGGGACAGTTGCACCTACCTAGCTGGGGGCTGCTGGGAAAGCACTTTCCTTGAGAAGCAAGCCCCTCTCTTCTAAAGGCACTTCCACAAATGTGTGCATTTCCTGGGCCACACCAACACACGCTTAAGAAAGCCTGGCGAGACTGAATTCCTTCTGGTCCTTTGAGCACAGGCACTGCAGCTCGAGCTCCTATTTCCCCAAGTGTGTTTCCATGTGTCCGTAGAGGCATGCACCCTCTGAAATTACTCAATTCCTTAACCAGCTTTTGGAACATTTTACTCCCTTTATGTATCGGTAAGTAACCGTACTATTTTACAATACATTCAGCATAATGTTCATTTAATCACCTCAGCAGGAACAAGTGCATAGAAATAGGAAAGTTGTGTGAGCCACTTTTTAAAATTTATTTTTAATGTAAGAGAACTGCTTATTGTTTATTTTAAATGAAAATATGCTTATCTGTCGTTTCTTCCTTATGATTCCAATTAATGTTCTATTATCGCTCTTATGATATTTTCCTCATCAAACACAATTTTTTGCTCAGATCTTGCACATTACAAGCCCCATACACCAGGACATAAGAGTCTTCTGAGGTGGGACCTTCTGACTTCCATCAAGATTTTCAGGAGGTCTAAATGGGATGTGTTCTTCTTAGGGATGAGCACATGCAGAGTCTTGCCCTTGAAATACTTTCGTCTCAGTAATAAATAAACATTTTCTGAATTACAGAATATTGCATGCAGCTGTGTCTGTGGATCAAGGCTGAAGTACTGGGGACTGAAGTATTTTTTACTACTTGAGGTTATTTTAAAATGTAATGTGATGCTGGGATAGAGACATACTTCCCTGTGCACATCCCAGTGCCTGCTTGCCCCCATGTGCAACTGGGCACCTCTATCTTGAAATATTTTAAAAATTACAACATTGTTTTATAATATGGTGGAACTTAAATTCCTCTGGTAACGAATAGTAAAATTACCTCTGGCAATTATATGCATTGATTTTTCAGAGGAAGACTTCTCCACTTTTCCCCTTTTTTGATCAGATTTTTAGAATAATTAGGTCTAGACTTGCTCAAGTAAATATACTTTTTTTGCTTAAGTAAATGTACTTTTACTTTTAGAGGTAACCTAAAGCTGACAGCCCAATACCATGGAAGCATTTCCTAGGACACAATTACATTCAAACTAATATTTAGTTGCACATTTTGTCAATAACCTGTGAAATCCACCAAGGAAATGTCTTTAATTGCAAGCTTTGGAATGCAAAAGCCATTGCAGGCTCATCAAGGTGCTTCTGGTAAGTGTTGGAGCATTGCTTTGTGATTTGAATTTCATACAGGAGCCAGTGATACTCTGGTCCTGCCACGGGGAATGCGATCAGCACCTTTCTTTCTCAGTTCTCCCATTTCTCCATTCACAGGAAAAAACAAATATTCTGAAGGGTTTTTCCAACAAAAACACTCAGTGAAAGTATATTTTCCCTGCTGACAGACAGATCACCATTGGCCCGAGATCATATTCTGTTGTTGGAAGAAAATTGAAACGAGAGCAACTATTCTGCACTGAGAGGAACAAAAGTTTATTTAGGCTTTGCATGAATTCTGGCCGCAATCTAATCATGTTTTCTGTTCTTCAAAACCCTGACAGTCCTGCCTGAAAATCCTGTGTGACAACAGATGTTGTGTACAGCTTCCTGTGATTTCCGAATTGAATCATACTGCAATAATCTGAACACTGCAGATGGGCACTGTAATTTTTTTCTTTTCAGTTATAATGGGTTTCAAATCCAATATACATTGCAAATAGTCACATTAAAGAAAAACTCTATTATAAATAGAGACTTTTTCTGGTCTTGTTCTTGTTTTTAAGAGGAATTTTGTAATTCAACTTGACAAAGTTTCCTACTCTGTGCCAATCACACCAGTTGCTCACTAAGTAATGCCTCTGACACATCCATTCAATTGTTCTTCCCCTTCTTGGTGCATATGCTCTTCTGTTCTCCTTTGCCAAGTACTGCAATAATGGAACAGTCACTTTATTCACAAGCCCCTTATTCCTAGAGAGGTAATCACCCTCCCTGAATTATCTATATTTACAGGAAAACAGGGCATTCATAAGAGAATTAGATCTAGTTTCTCAGCATTCTTATTAGCCACAATTTTGCACATTTGAATGAGAATTAGTCACAGGGTGTGTGCTGCTCCATTCATTTTCTTAATCACTTTTACATCCTAAACCCTTGCAGAATTAGATATTTAGGGTACACTGGCACAGAATGGGCATTAGGAAATATTACTGCCACCAGCCCTGACTGAGAGTAGCTAGAAAGGCAGATTCAGTTCCTGCAGATAAAGAAGCTGGCACTTAATAACCTGAGTTTAGCAGTTACTTGCCTCAACTGAGGTCATGGCAGGATGGTTTTGTTTCCTGATGACACATCCTTCCCAATTCCTGCTCCAGGTGGGTGGCATCAGCCACCTCTCAAGGCACCATTATTTCTGGGCAAGTCTTCAGCATTTTTCTCTGACAGAAAACAGCCATCTTCTCTCTGTTACATTTCTTTTACTGCTTCACCCTTCTATAAACACAAGAACACTTCTCTGAGAGGGTGCCTACATCTACCTCTGGGTGTGTGAGCAGGAAGGAGACTGCAGTAGTTGAATGCCTGCCAGAGTTTGCTGCACAAAGCTACAGCCCACAGCCTTTGTTTTCCTTCACACGCAAACTTGAAACACTCTCTAAATCTATTTTCGCTTTTGCCCTGTTTTTTGTATGTAATGTGATGTCTCCAGAGCAATGTGAGATACTTGCATTTCTGGAGATCAAGATGGTTTAACATATGCAGAGATCAGTGCAGTCTCAGTCAGGATGTGAGGGTTGTATGGCTTCCAGCTTTTCTTCTCCAAGACATTGGACAGTGGAGGCATCAGAAATACTCTCAGAGAAACATTCCTGGCCTAGACATCTCCATAGCAAAGTGTACCTCTCTGTCAGAAAACACTCTTACACCAGCAAATTAGCATGATTTTTCTTTCTCCCTCATTTATGGATTTTTGCCTTCCCCGAAAACAATAGACTTGATTTTCAAGATCTTTTTATTAGTGACCTTGGCCTGTTAGGGGTTAAACAATTCAACAGTACTTCTATATAGGGATCCAGCCACAAAAGATGAATCTGTCTGAGCTTTGCATGTTTTAATAGCTTTCTTTAATGTATTTTTTCATTATCACGGCACTTCTTGATCTAGTCCCTGACACCTTTTTAAATCTTTGGCTGTTGTGTATTAAAAGAGATGTCATTGACACAAACAAAAAAATCTGAGTTTAATGCCAAATCTCTGCTTGCTGCAGATGTTCTTTTAGTTTCTCTGCATCTTTCAGGAAACAAAACCCTGTTTTGTCCAAATGTTCTCTTTCAGTCTGATAAAGTCTTCATAATCATCAATAATTTCTTCTGCTCCTCACCCTCACCCTGCCCTTCTGTCCCACTTGGAAAGGAAAAGCCTGCCTTGGAGTATAAAGTAGATTTAGTTTCAGCCCACTTTTTTCCTTGAGATCACTGCCCTTCTGGGTGCTCTTGGCTTTGTCCAGGGCCTCAAAAAACACCCCCCACCCACCCCCGTTAATAATATTCTCCCAGTACTATGTTCGTAAGACCTCAGCAGCAGTTTTGGAGCTAAACAGGCTGGAAGTGACGCCAAAGGGCACAAGCTGCACTTTGCCAGAGCTGCTTTGGGGTGTTTTTGCTATTGGTGGTTTGTGTCTCACAGGTCTGTGCTGCTGTTGGAATAGCAAACACTAGAACAAAGCTCTCTTCTTATTAATGACTTCACACTTGGTAAGGTATATCGCCCACAAATCACAAGTTCCTGTCCTTGTGAGAGTTAATCTTGTCTCAAAGAGCTCACATCCATGTGGAAAGGGGTATTCAGTGCTCTAAACAAAACAATTAAACCCTCTCTACCGCTACCTGAGAGTTCAGGTTTTGCCTTTTCCTTCCTTCTCTCTGACATGCTTGTTATATGTAAAAGCTGCCTGCTTGGGGCCTGACAGGCGCAGCGTCTCACTCTCCTCAGTGATATCCTGCCAGAGGCTGCTGTGGTGGAACTCCACACACTCCCACTGCAGACGCTGACATTGCTCGTCAGGTGTTCACCTTAGAGCCCAAGAACCACAAAGACATAGAGCAGGGAGGGGGTCTTAGTGCAGAGCTCTATTGCGCATAGAGGGTTGCAGGGACTACCAACGAGAAATCAGACTTTATACAGTTTCAGACAACCAGTCAGGACAGGGTTCAAGGGTGGAGCTAAGGAGGAGCAATACAGAAGGAACCAACCAGGGAAAACGAGGGGAGGGGAGAAGGAGTCAGACAGACCAATGGTGCTTTGAGGATGAGGGAAATTTCTAGAACTAAATACATATGTAAAAGTGGTGGGGAGGCAACTAGCAAAATAACATAAGGGAATTAGCATAACCAATTACATCAACAGGGGAAAACCATTGTAGGGACCAGGGGGAGCTGTTACATCCTGGTGGAGTTCCACCAAACGTTCTTTGCATCCGTGGCCACTCCTGGGGTTGTTTCAACAGCTGCAACAGTTAAAGATGCTTCTAGTTAATAATGTTGCATTTTTAATTAGTTTGTTGGTTGACATGGGGGCTAAGTTTTGAAGATGAGTAACTATAAGGTGCAGTTAATTTAAGTGCGCACAAGACGCACGGGTAATGTTCCTAAGTAAAAAAAAATGGCAATAGCATATGAGGGTCATAACAGAAAATTTCTAGAACTCTCCCACAGGCGAGATAACATCACAAAAAAGTGCTGATTGGTGGAACAAGCGGATCAATGAATTGAGGAATTGAGAGAATGATTGGTCAGGAACGCTCCATCGGAACAAGCCAATGGAAAGACCCCTGTGCAGACCAAAGAGAGAGCAGATGAAAAACAGACTATGCTGTCTTAGGGGAGGTTATGAGAACGTTTCTAGTGCTTTGCACTAGGTCTTCCTTTGGTGACCTGCATGTCTGAGGAGCACCCAGCTTCTCGTGAGCACTGTTTCCTTCTGGCTTGCCATTGGAAGCTCGGGCTTATCTCAGGCTTCTGCCTTCAGTTGTTTGTTTCTTTTTTTTTTTTTTTAATTGGTTAATAAATTAGTTAACTATCCTTGGTGACTGACTGTTAATTTCAATGCTGAAACAGTAAAGGGAGGTGAAGGCCTGCCTGCTTTTTTCTTTTGTTCTAGAAGAAGTTATCCTGATGATTCCCTAAATCATCCAGGATCTGAAAGTAAAACTCAACAGAAGCACCTCCCAGATGGGTACAGCTGTACACCATGTCTCACAGCCCAAGTAAGGCTTATCTGAAAGATTCTCTCTGCAGTCCAGGCAGAAAACAAAATTTCATTAGCCTGCTTTATGACAGGACACCTTCCAAATCCCTGACAGCTGCATTGCTCTGGAAAGAGCTGCATTCAAACTGTGGCTAGAGTGCATTGGAAAATTGGGAGGGGGGCAGGCTTAACCTGAGGAGGGCTCTTCTGTCCTTCTCAACCAAATACACAGCAGTGTCATGAAGAACAGATATGTGGATGAAAGAGGGTATTTCCTCCACCTCCTTCCCCCTGACAGTCACTCAGCTGGGAACAGCACTTGCAGAGTGATAAAAAGGAGCTTAGGCAAGGAATTAGCTCCTTGAATTCTCCTGTCTCTACTAAGCACTCTACAATCAGCCTTTTCAAGTGATATCAACATTAGAGCTGATTTGGTTTATGTCATATGTGAGTTTAAAGGGAAATGGCCCTGAGAATATATGGAGTACAAAAGACACAAAGTGTCTTTTCACTCAGGAAAATTGAAAGAAAATTTTCCCTGTCTATAAAAAATATTTTAGCATAATAGGAAACAGATACCAAAAGGAGGTTTTTTTTTCCGTTTTTATTTTATCTTATTTTTTAAAAAAATAAGAAAAGTGTGTATTCCTTAAAGATCTCCAAACCGCATCTTTCTCTTGTTTATTATGGAAGAGCTGCGAAAGCTACTTATGAGCCAGGAACACTAGGGTACGACTCCCTGCATAACATATAAAAGGATGACTTTTAGGTACATGTGAAAGTTTATTAGAACCAGAAATCTTTTTCTAGAAGAAAATCTGAGCCTGAAGCACCAGAATTACACCTCTTCAAGGAACCATGGATATGCTGTGGATCACAAAATATGTCAGCATTGGCTCTTGGAAGAAGGTTCAAACATGTAAACATTCCCCATGGAAGAGAAACACACTCTGCTGTGGGTTTTTTTCTCCAGTCTTTTGTTACAAAATGTTAAGCTGGAAATTGCAAAACCATTTTTTGGGGTAAGGCTGAGAGAGCAGAAATTAAGCATTTGAACATTTGATGATTGATGAACATTAAATCCCCTTCCATTGCTAAAAGTAGAGAGTCTCTGCTTATCCTGTGAAAGTGTTCAAGTATGTGAATTAATTAACAAGAGTGGGGCATACAGTTCTTCAGTCAATTCTTAGGTGAAATGGAGGAAGGAAAACCCTCTACAATAGTTAGACCATCCCCTTCCTCTAAATCCCAAACTCAATCCAGTTTCAAGTCTTGGTTCATGGACAAAATCACCTTGCCTCAAATGCTGCTGCTCCTAGGCTACTTCATTAATGTCTTGCTCTGTGAATTGTTCTCCCTTTTTCCTTTATTCTAGCTTCCTTCCTCCTAAAATCTTACTTCCTATTTTCCTTGCCCCATTAGTTGCACTTCTCTTCAAGCTGCTGTTGCAGCACATTTGATGTCACATTCTGTTCACCTGGAGACCAATGCAAATTTCTCTGAACTGTGGTGGCACTTGAGGCAACAAGATCCTCAGGAGGTGCTGGAGCATTCTCACAAGGCCATATCAACAATGGAGCATGAGAGAGTTCAGTCACCCACTGAAACAAGGCTCTTCAGGGACATCTGAGCACTCCAGGAAGGAAAAACAATTTTCCCCTTCTGATCCACTGAGTCAGAGCCTTTCATTCCAGAAACTAAATGATGATGAACCAGGATGAAAAAATATTTGGCTCATAATGTAAATATTTTTTTTTCTGAGAGGAAAGCTAATTTCTCAGTCCCTCCTGGGCTGTTCTGTAGAAATGGGAGCTCTCTCCAGAGCCAGATGACAAGTGCACTCTCTTTCCCAGAGAGGCCAGCACCAATAAATACTGTGGTTCCTACCTATGTGAGCTTCCACTGTCACTCTTCCCTGCCAAGCTGCTGGTGGCACAGTTAATTAATTGGCTGCTGAGGTGTGGTTTGTTTAAAGCTGAGCAATTCTCAGCCATGGCCACAAATGATAATTTTTTTTGCATGCTTAGCATGGCTTTCTATCAGCTTTATTTTCCAGCAGCCATCACTCAGAGGTGTGCAGGCTAGCTACTCCTAAATGACTTACTGGGACATACCTCCAGGGACTCTGAAAACAGCTGTTTCTGAGCAGCAGGTTTTCAGCTGGAAGTTTCACTGTAGGATCTGCTTTTGGGAAGGAGACAGGCAGAAAGCTGAAAAACCTGAGGAGTGCATTGGGGTGCCATTTTCCTGAGACCTGAGAGCTTATTTTTTGCTGTGAACTGCAGCATTAATCTCACACAGGCAGTTTATAAAATACAAGGCATCTTCGCATCAGCAGGGCCAAGGGACCTATACACATGTAAATTTGGTGCTAAATGCCCCTAGTCTGCAATTTTTTTATAGAATTAATTAAGATCTACAGCAGCATATGGGCAAACATTCCTGTAAGGGAAAAACAGCAGCAACAGCAATCCTTCAGCAACAACAACAGCCCTGTAAAGTACCCCCAGACTGAGGTGGTCTGTGCTGAATGGAGCAGGCTGTGCGTCCCTGCAGTGCCACAGTCTATCTCGTTCCCCTAACCAAATGCTAAAGCTCGTCAGGCTGCAAAAATCTCCTCAACTCCCTCCCCCAAATGCAAAATTTCCACGTTGCATCCCTGAAAATTGTCTGCACCCATTGAATGCTGCTCGCTCCTGCCAAATCAAAAAACTGCTCCACTCCAAGCATGGCTTCTCACAGCTTCCATAAAACCCACTTTTTCTGTTCAGAATTTCCTAACCTTACCTCCTCCTGCTGTCCAAAGGGCAGCTTGAGTTTGTATATCTGTCTATATAAACCCATAGGGGGATTTATGACAGTCATCATCATTCCCCTTTGGGCAATCTCTATATAAGCACCTTAAAAATCCTCTTCAGCATGTGCTCATTCCCATAGGACGTCCAATCCTTTGACTCCAGGAGATTTTTTCTCCTGGCACTGTTTAAGAGCAGGGATAGCTCTGTTTCAGAGACAAATTTTTACCCAGTTCTCTTGTCCTTTCCTAGAAACCACCCTTAACAGAAAATACACACCAGCATTGCAATGAAGGTTATTCAAGATAAACCAGAACTGCTATGCCCCACCTAAAGCAGTCCTGCTCCACACACTGACCCAGCCAATGCTTTAACAAAGTGGTGTCTTTACGTGACTTATGCAAACAAGGCTTGGTTTTCTTTTATTTCCAGAGAAGAAGGACTTTAGATTACTCTTTCAACTGCAAGAGGTTTCCTGCAACAGCAGCATGGAGGGACAGAGGCAAAAGATAATAATAGTATATATTTGTTAATCTTCTATCCCACTCCAAAACATTAAGGAACATTTGCACTGTGTCCTTCTCCTTCCTCAAGTTTGTTTCTGGTTAACTGTACAGGGAGGGGGAAATGCTGCAGTAAAGTCTGATATAGACAACATAATCACAAATTGCCATGTCTTCCAAGGATGGCAATGTTTCTGCTATAAAAGTGAAGTGCAGACATAAAAATTCTGCCACTCATTCTGACTCCATAAAGTTTTGCCATTTCATAGCAGCAATTGTGTTTTACCTCCTCTTATTCTCATTACCACAGAGCTGATCAGAATGAGAAATGAGAGTCTCAGAACAGAATATAAACTGTAAGTTACCATGCTGCTCTGTACTTGACCTTTCCAACAGCATCCCTTCTGGCTCCCTGTTCCCCTAGGAGCAGGGCAGTAATGTTGGGCTACCTCAGTGCTTGTGGGCTTGGTCAGTAACAGCCATCTGATGGCTGTTTCCACTGGTCTCCCTTCAAGGAATTATGCTGTGGTTTTCCCCCTCTCGTGGGAACCCAAGGTTCCTCTCTCCTAGGACCCCTCCAAACAGAGGGTGTGGGGATGCAGAGCAGAGCTGGCAGGCAGCAGCTCTTATCCCGGGGTCAAGTCCTTCTTCAGGCTGTCTCTGAGTGGCCTCAGGCAAAAGATAAGGGCAGAACATAGAAGCACAAGAGGCAGCAGATTCACCTATTTAACCATTCTTTGCATTTCACAAGGCAGTAACCTCTATGCCATCTCTGGGTGAGCTGAAAACAGAGAGGCGGAGGCTGCTCAGTGCCATAGGGAAGAAAAAAGCACAGGTGTTTGCCTGCTTTTCCTTTGAACCCGTGACACTCACAGATTCTGATCAGTCCCCAGCCTGCTTCCCCTTTTTCCGATCCCACCATCTGAAACTTCCCTTGCTGTGTTAAACTGACTGCTTCCCATCATACCACAAGGTGCAAAGGACAATCAACTTCATCCTTGTTTTTAGCAGCCGTCTAAATATGTGAATGGTTTCCTGCCTCCCCTAGGCTGTTGTTTTGTCAACAATCCCTACTTTTTGTGCAGACACAGACTCTCTGAAATTGCTCCTAATCTTCCTTTAAATCCTTTGCCACTGCTCACTCAGCTAAGGCCTCCAGATAAATGGTTGCTGACATTCCCATTCTAAAGTGCTGGAGTGGTGCTGCTGGCTTAGCAGGCCGGTTCAAAGTTGGTATAAGGGCCAGGATTTTTCCACCTAAATGATTCTCTTTCCTAATGAATTGTCCTGGGTTAGCCATATGGCCTGTTTGTATCCCCAATCGTCCCCT
>JAHLSL010013199.1:258582-407254 GCA_025920805.1 Petroica traversi
AGACCTCCCAGAGGTTTCCTCCTAAATATTTGCCCTAAACCAGGACACTGGAATACACAGTAGACTAAGGGGGAGAGTCTTCAAGTTCGTTACTGGGTGTTTCTCTGTTTGAAAGATTTCATTTAAGGCTAATGCCTTGAAATAAGTAAACTTTACATTTAATCAGGACAGCATCAGTTTCTACAGCCCCTTTTCCAATCACTGCTGCAATTACAGCTTGGCAAACTATACCCAGGAGTAGGCAGTAGCTCCTGATAATTTTCTGATTTAAAATTTCAAACTTAATGAAGAAAGTTTTATAAAGGTTTATAGTCCTTTTAGAGGAGCAGAAACTGTCTAGAATATTATTTTTAAGGCAATGGTGAGAACAGTTTATTTTAATTTTTATGCAGTCAAGTTTTCAAACAGAATATTCTTTTGAAGTGAGAATGTTTAGCTTTCAAAATATTAAAAAGTATCTTCTCGTCTCTTTTTGTAGTTTTTAACAGGAAATAACTTCTGAATTTCATTTAAACTCAGAAATATTTTAAACATCTTAGCTATCATTGAAACTATGGTTATGTGATACCTATTATATTTTGGCATTTGGGCTTTTTTTAGCAGAGTCCAAGGAGATCCTGTGATTTGCTCTTATGCATCTTGAAAAAGTAGGCACTTATCAAGGATTAAAACATACTGTTACTCTGGAATTTTGCAGTTAGCCTATTATTGGTGAAGATTTGATTAATTATGAAATGAAAAAAGAGCAGCAGGTATCATTCCTATGTTTTGATGTGACTGAATACAGCCAGATATTAGGAAAAGAAAAAGACAATAAAACAACAATGTTTGTATTATTGCTATAATAAATAAAAACTTACATAAAAGCAACAATTGTTTTGATCAGGAACAAGAAGGCCCTTGTTTTTAACAGCAGGCCATTTCATGTTTTTATTCAGAATATCTTAATGTGCCACCAGCAGATCTGGGACATACATTAAGGTATCCAAAGCTTTAGGTTATTAAAGGATGTCCTCAAGGACAAAAGAATGAACAATTAACTTGTGTGCAGCAGGTCTCCACCTGTATGAGGCTTATTAGTTGCTTACAGAACCCATTATTTCACACACCACCATCGAGTGAGATCATTGTCCAAGTGCTTACAAATTGCAAATAAAACAATCAGACTTTTTGTGTGAACAGCACTCGACCCTGCTATTCTCAATTCTTCAAATATCTACACATGGAATTTCCAATCAACCAACCAACCAACCAGCCAACCACCAACCAACCAACCAATAAAGCAACCAATAATTAATTAATTAATTAATTAATTGACAGTGCCACCACTCTGCTAATTCTTTAGGTTTTTACCATCTAATTTCCATTACCTGAATTTGCACAGTCCATTGCTAATGTCATTCTGGTTGATTGTCACCCTGGGGAGATCTTGGATAATATTAATTCCTTGTAAATGCAGCCATAACTTGTCACTGCACTTAAGTATCTAAAACCCCAAAACAGTCAAACATATTAGGGGTATCAGGAATTACATACATAGACCAGTTCCCTTATGTGAAAACATAAGGGTTCTCTTGGTCCAGATATATGGGTGAATAGAATAGGGCTTTACTCTCCAAGAAGCACTTTGGCATTGCAGGAAAATATCTCTGCTACAAAAATTCACCAGGTAAAATTAAGTGTAGCTCTGAGATTCCCAGTCACTGGAGCTGAAACATGGTTTTGGAAAAGCTACACCAAATTCACGGTAATTATTCCCTACTGCTCTGCTCTCTGAACTCCATAATTCATCAGGAATTCAGCATGAGAAAACAGGGCATAAAGCAAAGGTGTACTGAACAAAACTCTCTGATTTTTAGGAGCTAAGCCTAGACACTGACGCAAAAAATGACTGACGAGATGGTTAGTGTTTTAAAGACCCAGAGAGGAAAGAAGCTTCTTAATCGTGGCCTCAGTGACACTAAATGAGAAGATTCCCCCTAAATCATGTTATCCATGGAAGAATGAGAAGTGTGTAACAGAGAGTTGTACTGTACACATGGGAGGAATGTAGATCTAGAGCCACATTGCAGCATTTGATGAACTCTTCCAAAGCAGTGAAGCTTTGGCGCTATTTGTGGGGGGTCAGGAGGAAGAATGGGCAGAAAAAATTTCTCCTTTGCCTTGACTTCTGACCTAAGACTTCCATAATGCATGCCTCATGTCCAAATTATACCCTGCTTCTCAAAAAGAGAGCCTGAAAAATAAACTTTTCAAGCAAGTCAGACAGGTAACTGATTTTGACACTGTCACAGCCCTTATAATACATTATGAGCATTTTTCTTTCAACATGCTTCTTCTAAAATCAATAACACTTCAATGGTTTCCTCTTTTTTCTTGCAAAGCACTTGTTTGGGGACAAGACAGATTGATTTACCAACATGTTTCTGCAGCAGCACTGTATTCATGAGCAATTATTTTGCTAGCATTTGTTTTATGAGATTTACATCTCTTTTAATGGAAGAGGCAAGAAGAAATAATTGTTTATATCTTACCATTTGTGCTTCACTTCAGCAAAGGGGCCTTGAAAAAAAAGGCAGAAGTGATTTGCTGCAATGAATTGGCAATAATGATTTCAGCTTTCTAACACATGCTTAATATTTTCCATAAACAGAAAAGTTGTGATTTTGGAATACAACCGTCCAAAATCAGCTCAAGGCACACTAATGTGTACATGACAACCAAAATTTTCCAGAATCATGCTGGTAAATGGGATCAGGAGACCAGGGACTGAACTGTCACATAATTTCACAAAATACCCCTCACTAGAAATTTTTGTAATTTGAAACTGAAGGAAAGCTGCAGTCTGAGTAGAGCAAGACAGCAAAAAGCACAGTGTAAATGTTTAGACTGAAATTATTCCTGTCTGGACAGACAGGTTTTAGCATCACACTTCCAGTGCTGCTTCACTTAACATCATATCATCCTGTGTTTTTCATCACAAAATTTTTTCTGCAAGGTGTGTATCAAGTTAGAAACCTTGAAAAATCACTTCTGCTTTAAATTCAAGTGTCTTCTACCAAGATACAAGCAAGAAAAGGGACTATTTAATTGCCTAGGACATCTTCTTGTGGCATTTCTGGCTCACTCACCTGCTACGCTCTTCTTTCATGAAGACATGAATGAAAGACTGCAGCAAGTTGAAGAAAAGCTGAAGTCCAAGAGGTCCTGCTTTAATTTGTGCATTATTATCTGTTATGCTCACAGTGAATAAAATCAGGTGTTTCTGTTATGATCATCATTGGCATAAAGCCAAGCTATGGAAGGAAGAACTCAGTCCTACAAAGGAGTGGTGTTCATGTATGTCAAATATTTCTCTCATGTAGCTGTAACTTTTTCTGGTTTTATGGACTGTTTGTTTATACTCTTACCCCTATGTGCTATACATGAAGGTGGTAGGACAAAGCTGGCATCTCTGTGACCATTTGCTGGTCCTGGCAATGAGGGAATGAGGGCTCCTGCAATGAGGGTATCTCAGCACTGCTCTTTTGGGCACTGAACCCCACTGATACTCCTTTATACTGTCAGGAAGTTTGAGTCTTCAGCCCAAGGAATATGCCTCTTTTTTTTTTTTTTTTGTAGTCACTGAATATTCTGCTTAGAGATAATATTTCAAGGGGAGTTTTATTTGCTGTATCTCAGACACAGAGAGATCAGGCACTGAATTTAGAGAAACTGACTCTGTAACCATGGATCTGGGCGTTATTCCTCTCCATCCTTAGCAAATGCAGCAGCTGAGACTCCATCATGCCATGGGAGACCCCCTGCCAAATAGAAACTCAGTAGATTATGACTGAGCCATGCATTTAGAGAAACCTCCCTCACTGAGAGTCCTTCATCCAGCAACAGGATACTTATCTTCCTGTCCAGAGCAGTTTGTCAAAAAGCCTTTTGTGCAGCATTGTCATCCAGGAGTACCAGTGTCTGACTTACAGATGTGGCGGAGAACCCCTTCCACAGGTCAGAATGCCAACGAGGAGGGATGCTACCTCCCAGACCTCAACAGCTGACACCCAAGCAGTCCTTAAAACCTGAAAACAAACACACATTTTTACAGATTCATGCACTGAGAGGCTAAATTAACTCAATGGGATCACTGTACTCTACATGAAATAAAGCACATGTCTAATTCCTCTGGCTTCAGTGCTATTTTAATATTCCTGTTCAGTTGCCAATAGACCTGAGTTATGGTTACATTATAGAACAGATGCTAGAATTTCCCCTCAGAGCATAATGAACCACAGGTCAAGTGTCAGACACATTTTCCTAAGCATCCTAGTCTGACTGACATTGCCATTGAGCCTGTGAGATGGCTCAAATATCCTTCCTCCTTTACAAGGCAGATCAGTGCATTGGTGTGAATAAATGTCAGCCAAATACATTAAGCTCCTTCCTCAGCTTGGAGGAGTGCATCCACATTGTCAGATTCAGTGTTAGGAAAGCTATGTTTATTTATCTATTGGTCAGGCAGTTGTCAAATACACAGAATGATTCTTCTAAGAAATCACTAAAACTAAAGAAATTAGAACAATCACATGCTACAGTACTGAACGATAACATTACTAGTTCAAGGTATTGCCTCCCCAAGACCACCTATAACTAAAAGGAAATAGTGTGTTTGCCTTGCAAGACAAAAAAAATCTTAACAAATTATGCTAGAATTAAACAGACATTGTAGGAACATTTGCCTTCAATATAACAGAATACATCCTGAAGTATATGAATTTGAGTTTGTTCCTAAAAAACTAGCCAGAATTTTTTTTTCTTTTCATTTTATAGAAATAAAAACAAATGTGGGGATTTAAACTTGATTTCAACACCAAATGAGACTGTTGTGGTATTACATAGAACAGGGAGAAAGTTGCACCATAAGGGGCTTTAAAAGATCCAGCTACCAGAGGGAAGAAGAGCAATTTGAGCAGTTTATGTGACCAGTTACAGAATTTGATCATGCAGAAATTATACTCATTTAGACTCAGAAAGCATATTTTTGCTGTAATCAGCTATTGTTCTTCCTTGAGAGTCTTTTATCACACAATCTGTGTTTCTTTAATCTTGCTTTATGTCCCTGGCTCATATGTCTTTAGCAGTTTTACTTAACAGCAACAGAAGTGGTTTATTCATGGGGAAGAAAGTCATCATACTCCCAATCCAACCACCAGCTTCACTATCAAAATTCTGGTGACAGCTGGGTACTACCACACCACTTTTGTGCATACCCATGTATTTTTCCAGGTTACCAAGCATTAGTAGCATGCAGCCATGATGATTTACTTTCCCAAGATTGCAGATGGCTGCAGAGACAGTCAGATTTCCTCCAGAGGGCTGCTGGACCAACCATCTGCTGCTGGGGTCAGAAAGGACTGCAAACCAGCTCCTCTAAGGAAATCCAGCATGGAAAGTCAGATGCCACCACTCAGAAGTGTTCAGAGGGCAAAGTCAGTGTATCATCATCACCAGCTGGGAATGGAGGAGCAGAGAGGTATTTCATCAGATATTATCAGTCAGAGGAAAGGTCATGGCACTCCACATGAAGATCTGATGTGACCCAGAGCAAAACTCAACCTAAGTCAAGGAGCAGTTTTCTATTACAATATTTTTTCATCTTTGCAGAAGAATTTCATTGATGCTCTCTGCTGGCAGAGAATGTCACTGGGCTAGACAATGCTTTATTTTGTAATAACCAGAATTCCTATGTCTAAAAATGTCAGATGTGGAAAAGAATCCAACTCAGTGAAGGACTTGACCCTTTATTCTCAAGCAGAATATTCTAAATTTTTATTTAATTTCTTTGCCCATTTTGTGCTCAGTTCAGCTGTAATGAAAGTTAAAAAAAAAAAAAGTAAAAAGAAGGGTATTTTGGCCAACTCCTGACACCTCTGGTGGGAAAAAGAGCAGATGTGCCACCAGGGGTTGACATTCTCTCTACTGTAGAAGTCATTGCAAAAGATGTGTAGGATGTATCTTAATAACATTAGCTGGAAAGGATTTTAACCAGCATGTGTTTTCATTTCATAGCTACCTTTTCCTTTAACTAGCAGAGCAGATGTGGTTTAATCCTTTAAAGAGAAGACGGATCTCATACAGGGTGGAGGCTTTCTGGGAAAGTAAAATCTACCTGTCCTCTGTAACCAGGCCAAGCACCTCCACTCTCAACACCACAGGAGGAGATTTCTGCATCTGTTCCCACTTCATTTTCTCAGAGTTGTCTGATGTCAGCAGGTATAACATGAGTTGCAGACACTACCAGTAAGCACTTACAGTGACATACTCAGTGCCATGCTGTTCCAAGGCTGGTAACAGTGCCAGGCACTTAACAAGCATCTAATTTCCCCTGAGCTCCCACTAAAGCAGCAGCATGTTTACAATCCCCACCACGAAACATTAAAACTTAAGTGCCACATGGCAATAAAGGATGAAAGTTTCATTTTATTTTGGATCAGAGCATGAGCACGTATAATGGGATTGAGAGAGAAAATTCCTCACATCCTTCTGTACTCATACACACTTTAGGCAAATTCTTCCCATCCCCAAATGAGCACAATTAAGTATATGATGCAAAGATTCCCAAACGGAGGAGAAAAGGCAGATTTAATCCCCAAGTATCAATGAAGTATCACTTCTTGTAGTGATTTTTTTTGTTAACATTTTGCCAGAAAGTGTACAGAACTCCCAGGACACTCACAACTGTCTCCCTCTCCTGTAGACTGTAGTGAGTGTAGGGCTCTTGACTGCCCATGGGCTTAACCTTCAGCTCTTGAAGTTTTTCAGTATAAGGGCAGGTTTTGGGTTTCAATTACATGTAAGTATCATAACCTGCAGGGAAGTGTTTTCCAGAAACAAATTCTGGCATGGAAAAACTTCAGTTCAACATGATGCTTCAGACATCTTGTCATGGGCTCTGTGGTAGTGTTGTGTAAGTGACAGTCTGTAACAGGAACTCTGCTGCAGTGTTTTGACTGACACATGTCACATACTTTCTCTACAAACATCCTTTTCCAGTGATTTTGAAGGATTCTGGTTGTATCCTGAAATGCAAGTGATATTTTTCTTCCTGTCCCAGTTGAGATACTTCGTTGACACTAAGTACTATTGTGTCCTCCCAACATCAGAGCAAAAAGCAGGAAAATTTCTTCACCAAAAGGATTTTCAAGCCCTAGCACAGGCTGCCCAGGGCAGTGGTAAAGTCACTGTTCCTGGAGTGATTTAAATATGTGTAAATGTGGCACTTGGAAATGTATTTTAGTGGTGGGCTTGGCACTAACTGTTCGGTTAGTGTTTGGACTTGATGGTCTTAGAGGTCTTTGCCAATCTGATTCTATTCCAACCTGATTCTATGATTCAGAATTCTCTACAAACCTAATTTTCAAACTTCTGAATAATCATGTACAAAAGCAAAGCTGAAAAGGAGTAGCCTCAGCTGATGGAGATCTAAATCTGACAAATACGAAGTAGAAGGACCAAGGGTTACAGGGCTTTGTAAATAATGTCTTATTGGAAATGCAAATTTTCCCAGAAAAACACATCCCATCATGCTTACAAAAAAGTGGTTGGACAGGACAACCTAGGATCTGGCAGTCAAGATTCTCATCTCCAAGGACGCTCAGACAATTCCCTGACAGGAGACAAATGGTAGGGTATTTTTAATTTTTTTTTCCCCCCAAAGAGCCAGAACCCTCTAGGGATCCTTTAAATTAAAAGTTCCTGCCCTTAGGAATGAGAATCATCAGGTCTCAGGCCAGTGACACTTTCAGTGCTGCCCTTGGCACTGAGAGGAGTTGGTGCAGAGAAGGAGTTGAGACAATGTTCAGACTGACAACAACACTGCTGTAGAACCTGAGATAACAAGCTCATTCTCCAAAGCATCAGGAGCTCTCATTTAGAATTTTCAGCTCATACTGACCTCAGAAAGGACCTGCTCAGCTAGGACTGGTAGAAATTAAGTATTTGGGGCCGAGGAAGGTGAGGTCGTTCAGACTGCTATGATGTGCCCAGTGCTTTCTCTTGAGAAGATATGCCAGAGAAGATGGTAATGGAGAGGTAGAGACATTCTCCTGTTGCTTAAAACACTCCCTTCCCCAAAGACAGGCTTCCATTTGTTAGTCACTTGATCACTTCACGTGAGCTGTGTGAAAACCTAGCAAATTGGAGAGGCAGAGAGGACCTGTCTGGGAGCCTGGCTGCACTGATTTAGAGCTCCCTGTGCACTGCAGCTGAGTAGATTTGGATGCACAGTGAGAAAAGACATATCTACCCTTGCGGAGTGGCCCCTCACAGGAGCCCTTGACAAGGTGAGAGGAGTGGGAATGAGACACAGATGCAGGTGGCTGAGGTAGAGCAACATGCAAAGAAACTAAAGAAAGGGAGGGATATTTTCATTTTCTCCTGATGGTGTGTGTCTGCAGGGGTAGACATTTCATTGTGATATCACTAACTCATGGATGGTGACATCACTGAATGTCACATCACTGAGATTGTGACATCTCTAGGGGGGTTTATTGTGTCATCTCACTGGTTACAGGCAATGTCAGCAGAGCCTGGGCCAGTCTGGCTTGAGACAGAAATGGCCACCGAGAGAGACAGCAACTGCCCTGTCTGCCAGGACTCTTGGAAGGATGTGGCTTCTGCTGTGCCCTGTCGCCCCTGCTTCTGCCTGGGCTGTATCCTGCAGTGGACACAGAGAAATCCCTCATGCCCACTCTGCAGGACACCAATAGAGATGGTCAGGTTTTCTGAGCAGGACGAATGGGACTGCTTACAGCTGGTCATCACCTCCCCTGCAGAGCCACCAGAAGCCCGTAGCCTGGCAGGGAGAACTCCCGATCACCTGGATGAAAACAACATCCATGGCCCTGAGGTCTCCCCTCAGTCCTCTCCAGAGGGAGCACAATACCCAGCTGAGCAAGGGACTGCAGAGCCAGAGCCTGTGGGTGGCCTCATGCCCGAGGTGTGGGCCACATTATTCCAACTACAGCAGAACCTTCTGGAGCCCATGCGGCCCTGGCTTCACCAGAGGCTGGAGTGAATTTACCGGTGGCTGATTGAAGCCACAGAGAGCTGCATCCTGTACTACCTCTGCATCTGTGGTCTGGATGCAGAGGACTTGGCCCAGAGGCTGCTGGTCTTCCTCGAGGGGCACACAGCACCGCCTCATCGAGATTGTTGCAGCGTGCTGCAGCAAGGAGGCCCAGAGGCTTCTGCGTGCCCACACTGTGGGGGATGAGGACAACAGCCAAGCAGAGAGCACCACCTCCAGCAGATCGAAGTCCAGCTGTTTCAGCTCCAGCAGCTCCCAGGAGAGCAATCCCACCAGGGGCTCCAGTGTGGAGGAAGAAGCTGGTACCTCAGAGGCCGCTCGCCAGCTATGTCCAACCCTGCCAAGTGGGACCAGCCCCAGAAGGAGCCAGAGCAGCTGGAGTAGCCAGCAGTAGCAGGTCCCTCTGCCCAGGGCACCAGCTGCAGCCCCTCTACTCTCAGTCAGGGCAGGGCCTGCTTGCCTGGGGTGATCCAGTGTGCCCAAAAGAGAAAGGCCCCCAGGACTCTGGATTCTCCCTAGCCCAGCAAGAGGCCGTGATGGGACTGACTTGACCCCTTCAGCCCTAAGGGAACTGTTTCATCACTTCAGATTAAGTGATGAAACTTCATCTCTCCATTTCCCATTTCCCATCCAAGTCCAAAGCAGTCCACGATGCCTTTGGGAAGTGACTTCTACTTTCCAGAACTGGTTTCCAGAAGGTGTTTGTGAGATCTCCATTAGGTCAGTCCCTTAGAGATAGGGGTCTGAATAAATCTATTAATGCTGGAGTCCCTCAGTAACTGAGAGAATCTGACATTCTTAAATGCGAGCACGCTTGAAAATCTTGCTTCATATATGATTTGGCTTGTGAAAGGAAAGTCTGAATCAAGAAACAAAAAAACTATGGACAAATAGGATTTCATTAAAGTTCTTAGTTCCTGCAACTTTATGAGCTAATTTGAAATAGAATGTTCAAGTCTGAAAGGACCTAAACCAGAACTCACTAGTTGCTAGGCAGCAGTGCCTTTGCTCTGCAAAGACACTGCCGTGAATGTGGGGTCAAGGGCAAACATTTTTATGATGGTTGAGTCAATTTTTCTGATCCGATCAGCAGAAAAGGTGTTTTCCAATGATCTCCAGGGCCAGAAGGCCAATATCTGACAGACAAGGTGAAATTAAAGATTTCATAAAAATTATGTCCAGAAGTTTGCTATTATTTTTGACACTAGAAGTTACTTAAAGTTGCAATGGCAACCACACTTATCTCACACAGAAGAGTGGATGCCACACACAGCTGGACAGAATCCACTTGAAATAATATATTATCTACTATATTAGTAATGAGTGAGAATGTGTACTATCCCCACAGCAGCAGGACAGTTGTTAAAATTAAGTAACCTTTTAATCTGTGGCTGATCATTTTGTTATATTAAGCTGTAATTATTGCGCAGCAAGTTGTTCACTCAGGTGAAATAATGGACAAGGATGAGTAGTTTTTTTATCTTTCTTCTGTCCTCCTCTCAGAGTTTTGTGCACATTTCCTCCCACCTTTCTTCTCTCCTCTGTCAAGCACAGGTGTGTTTTCAAGTCCTGGAAACCTTGATGTTTAACTTTGCAGATACTTTTTGCTTATTTTTGTTGCACCTGACAGGGTGCACACAACATAAGATGAAAAAAGGTCAGGATGAAAAGCTTAGAGTTACAACAGCTAGTGCATAGGGAAACTGCACATACAGGAAGGAAGATTTTTATTTTTTCATGTAACTTGTGGAAGCTGCAATTCAAAATGTGACTTTTGCCCGAGATATCTCTGGAGTCAGACTCCAGGATATCTGATTTAATTTTGAGGACTCCCTTCACAACATGGATCTACCCTGAATCTGTTGGTCCTAGAAGTGCATAGCACCTTGGGTCGAGATCCCCAGACTCCCAGCTTTCCCATTTGTCAGCCTGCAATGGCCTCAAGTGACAGTCAGACACCAGTTTTTTTGTTCTCTATTTTTCAAAACATCATGAGCTTCAATTCTTGCGGGAATTGTCTTTTAGTTTCAAAAGGCCATCCATGTTAAAAATCAGTGGCCAGCAGTACTGGCCAGCATCACAGCTTGAAGAGCACATGTCTTCTCAAAGTTATTTTCACCCATTTTCAATTTTTTTCCTCAGCAAAGATTAATTCTTGGATGCTTTTTACATATATGGAGGCTTCACACCATTTTTTAAACTCTGTTGATTTTTTCTTTAAATAAAAAAAATTTACCTGACTGAAGAAATGTGTGACCTACAAACCATTGGATAAAGGAAAAAACAGAGGAAAGCCGCCCTTTTTATTTGTTTGCTCTTCAGTTCATTGCTCTCTGTCTGCTGTTTCTCTCTTTTGAGGCAGGTCAATGAATGACATTATTTAGTAAATATTTGGTCTGACACAGTGAAACCATTTTTTTTTTGTTTGCATTCCATTCTGGATCTGGGGAGTTAACTGTCCTAGAGAAGTCTTCTGTTGCAAGTGGCCATTCCCATTGACTCTACTTTGGGCTTACCATTTAGGGACACAGAGTTCTGTAAGTGCCACACCTTGCTGGGGCTCAGGGCCTTAGCTGGAAGTACCAGTACAAAATCTTCGAGAGCACAGCTGCAAGATCTACAATAGCTAGAAGAAAACTTCTCCTTTTAGGAGAAAGAGCTACCAAAGGTAAGAAAAACTAAGCAAAAAGGAAAACATGAAAGCAAAAATCTCTGTATTGTAGAGGTTTAAGAAATGACTGATAAAGAATTATAATGGAAATCTTAAGACAAACTTTGCAGCTGACTATAACCTCATTCCAGCTGGGAGCTCACTGAGAGTCAGTGCCAGGGTCTCATCATCTGTCAAACTCTGGGCAGCTTGCAAACCAGCTAGAAAAGTTACTTCCATCCTTGAAATATTTAAAGAAAGCCAAGCAATCCCTTTACCCCAAAGGGACTTTTGGCAGAAATTAGCAAACATAATTAATCTGGCTCTATGTTGGATATATGATTTGTGCTATATTAAATGGGCCATTAAAAGTGTTCCAGAGCACATGGGCTCTTAGCCAAAAATCACTTGAGCTTGAGAAAGAAGATTTGGTGAACACTGGAATAATGAGAAACAATAACATGAACATCTTTGTGATGACAGTTCTTGACATATATTCTAAATTTTTTAAAAGTCAGCTTTTTTTCCTGACCATTTTGGTCCATTCCTGTTGGATTTTGGATTGCACTGACTACTTCCCAAGCATGACACCAGCACACAGAGACAACTCTGCTATAACTTCTCCTTAAAAAGTTGTAACAAGCACCAGCTCCTTGCCATCATGGCATTTCCCATCTGTCTTCTCTCTTCAGCCATTTGGCCTCAGGATCTCTGCAACAATCCCATCAAGCTCTGCAGAGAAGAGAGCAACAGGGTATTTGTCCCCAGAGCTCTCTGTCACTCACTGGACCAACCTACTGTGAGTGACCAATGAACCTCTAAAATGGAGGGAGGTGCAGTGGAGATGGACAAGGGACATATGCTTGTGAAGCTCAGGGAATATTTCAGTGTGTGATCCTCTTCCTACCTTCTGGAAAAAGGATGCACTTGTGTTTGTAAGCGTCACAGTGGCACAGGAGACAATTTTTGTGTTTACTTGGAAATTAGGTGAAAGGAAGTGGAAGATCAAAGTTTTTACCAAAAAATTAACTGCTTTGCCCCTCTACAAACTTTAAATCTTTCTCTGCAAAGATTCCCAAAAGCACATTCACTGTTTCTACTGATTGGTTGCTTTCAAGAATTGCCCCAAAAGGAAGACACTGCCCATCCTCTTTTAGCTGCTCAGATCACATCCTTCTGTTCTTCCTTGCCCATGACTTCCTTGCCTTTCTGTAACATTCCCAAGGAAACCTGTGGGTTTTGGAGGTGATGATGTTAAACCAAACTATAAATAATACAGCCTTGCAAAGAACACACTGGACCATAATATTTGCACATTATTTGGTCTAAATGACCTTGCTCTGATTTCTGGAGGGTCATTTTCTAATTTAATGGTTCAGCTGAATTCCTTGTCCTGGAAGATTAAGTTTCTTATCAGCTCATTCAATTAGAATGGAGATGTTCCAGAACTTCTCAAGATGAAACCAGCCATGAGAATACTGCACATATATGTGGATTTTCTGAAATGATTACTTTTCTTGTCTAATCCTACTGGAATACAATTGCTGTAATTGAACTGAAAGGTTGCTTGGTAAAATTTATTCCAAAGCATAAATTTAATAGAATTATATGTAAAGCAAAATGGGATTATTGACAAAGTGTCTTTGTAATACTATTCCCCATATTTAATGTTGATGGCAGAAATTCCTGTGTTCCTTTTTTTTTTCAGTCCCTCAATTACAAAGAACGCTATAAAGCAAATTACAACTGAATATTTTCAGTTTTTGTGAAAAGCATTAAGCAAAATAGCAGAAACAGTTTCATTTGAGCTGCATTTTCAAAGCCAGGGCTTTACTTTAATGCTTAAGGTCAGAGAAGGTAGAAGAAGATATGTTTGTTGAATATAAAGCCACAATTGAACTGTTCAAATTCATTCTGTTCCTCCCTAGGTGGATATTCTCATATTTGAAACATCATTGAAAATAGAGGCCAAGTTTCAAGGGATTTTATTTCAAACATCATTGAAAATTGAAGCCAAATTTCAAGAGACTTTATTTCAATCAGCTGTGTTACAATATTGTACAGAGTGTTATTGGTCTGGCTTAAGAAGTATCTGAATGAATGATAAGGAGAAAATCTGCACATTCAAAGTGATACCTTCTTGAATAAGTAAGATTTTCCAGAGGATTCAGAAAGCTTGCTTGGGCTTGTTTCATTTGTTGAGGAGAGGTTTCTATGTCTAAAGGAAGTGAAAAGACCTCACACCTTTGCATAGTTAGCTCATGACAAACTGGTTCTGAGGGGTCACTTGGCTGCTGCTGAGGACACAGATCCTGGATTCTGAGCATTTCCAAAATTTCCTTTATTTTCAGACTCATGAGAGAAAATATGTAATCAAAGAAGAGAAATGAAATCAGTTGAATTCAGACTTTGCTTTGCCCTACATTAAGCCACAAAATTACACTCTATACTTCTCATTAATACAAACAGAAACACTGACAGCCTTGGTCTAGAGAAAAAGGAAAAATGTCACTACCAGTCACCTCATCATGATGACAGCAGTCAGTGTTGGCAGAGCTGTTCTGCATTTAAGTCTCCAGCTATCATATTGACTTATTGTATTCACACTAAGTGAAAAATGCAAAATAAACATGTTTACCTCCAAATGAGATACTGTGAATTTAAATCTACTTGCTTGTTTGTCATCCAGGCATTTATGCCAAAAGGGAATGTAACATGAATCCTACAGAAGACTTCTTTTCACTCTAATAACATTATTACTTTATTGGTCATTTAAAGTAAGTTATATATTTTAAATATTTGTGCCTCTGAGCTCTGAAGATTTATATCTACATTTCCTAGATAAATCCAACTGCCATTTTACCTTTGTAATTCTGTCTTAAGGAAGCAAGATTGTAAAAACAAAGCAAAAGCAAAGACGTAAAAACACAACTTAAAGGTAAAGCTCTAAAAGACTATGTCCATTTAATTTTTACAGAATTACTTTGTAATTTAATTTAAAATTATTTCAATTAATTAGGAATTTAATGTGCAGGAAAAAAATTTGCACATTTCACTGCACACCTTTGTGATGGAAAATGATCTTTTAAGGCTACAAAGAAAGACAGAAAGCCCTGTGTGGCTCTCTGGTTGGCAGCAGCTGTATGACCTGAGTGACCAGGAGGCTCCAGCCACCGTGTCTTGCTGCTCAAAAAAGCTTCAGGCACCATCCTAGTGACACTGAAAATGTGTTCTGGATGTCTGCACAAGGAAAGACTGATCCCACAGGGACAGGCTCCAGGCATGTGAGCTATGCAAAGAGACAAAAATAACAGGAGGCATGGAAATGGAGGTGATGTCAAGTAGAAAAACTAGACAAAACTGCATTTAAATTCGTATTTTAACAGAACAGGCTGAAAAGATATTCTGAAAGATAAATCAATTGTCAAATCTCTGAGATAGGACCTGGAAATGAAAGAACACATCATGTCAGTTGCATCTGGATCACTGCTCACCTGGATTTACTTTCACATTTAAATAATCCATTGTGTATTGATTTCATGAAACCTCTCTCACATACACATACACAAACTATAACAGGCTGTAGGGTGCTCTTTATTAAAGAATTCCATCCATTTCTTAGTCACATTTTCCTGCCCATGAATCCAGAGACAAGTATGATGCACCACACAGTGAGAAGCAAACTACATGCTAGAAAGATCTGGAAGGGCAAAAGCAAGAGCCAGAAATGCAAGTTAATTTCCAGTCAATGTCCAAAGGAGGCCAAAGGAAGAACACTCATTAAACTGCCACTCACAAATTAGAGGTAAAACCGATGAGGTCTGAGGGACTCAGTTTTGTTTGGTAATTCCTCGCTTTCAAAGGGGCAAGTTCAAAATTCAGGCTGCACTGCTTTCCCTCAAACTGGGCAACCTAATCCTGGGACGTGTCCAAGTAATAGTTACTTGAAAAATTTGCTCATAAAAGTATCTGGCATGTCTTGGGATGCCAATTCAAGCCATTTCCTATGCAAATGCTCTGTTCAGAAGGGACATGTGTTCCACCTGGCTGGAGTGCAATCCAACGCCGTGGGAAGGATTTATTTTCATTCTTTTAAATGAGCTTTTAAAAACCACTTTTCTTTTTAATACTCACTTCATACATTTCAGGGTAGTTCAGTTTGCAAGTTGGTGAAGAGAGTCAATCTCTCTCTGCCTTTTAAAATTTTAGGGGGGCATTTTAGTAAACACCAGCTGGGTGAAAAGATTCTGCTGTTGTTTGTTTTAGTGCAAGTCTGGTTTCATTCCATAAAAGTGTTTTTTGTATAAGCCAGCACTTAGCTCGTGGTTGAATGTAATCAGTAGTAGTGGTCCTATTTCTTTGCAATTTAATAATATGAAGTCTTGGGAGAGAATAAAAATTACAATATGCAGAGTAGGAAGAGGTCAACATTACTTGCTATTTCCACATGGGTCTCTTTCAGCTGCCTGAGCTGTAGTAGGTGGTGGTTGCATCTTCCTCTCTGCTACCTCATGGCAGCTCTCAACAGACTAAAGATCAGATGAGAACTTTTGCTCTCCTCCCTTTTGCTTTTACAGAGACTGTTTCAATAATTCTTTTGCCAAGATCTGAGCCAGAATACTCTTGGATCAGACAAATGACAGCAGTGCTCCTAAGGAAATTTACTGGCTTTCTTAAAATCTGAAATTAAGGTTTTTAAGGTTGTAATACAATATATAAAGAGAGTCATTCTTTAGCAGAGAGGCCTTACAATAATAAAATAAAATTTCACTATTACAGAGTCAGAAATAGAAGTCATCAACTTTCTGGGTATTTTCTTCCAAAACCTTTTAGCAAAACACTGTCCAAATCACAGAAAAAAAAAAAAGTTATAGGATCTAAATTCAAAAACCAACAGCCTAAGTAAAATTAAGGGATCTATTATTTGAACAATTAACTCCTTTTTCAGCTGAATTAGAAATCACCAGTTTGAACACTGAAGCTCCAGAAAAGGAGAAGTTCAGATGCCTTTAGTATCCTTTACCAGATCATGGCAGAAATTCAGACATCCTTCCCTGGGTCACTGTGAAATTAAGTATTGCACATCTTGTAGAAGGTGTATGCCAAATTAAATGACCAAGGTGCTTGACATTTATTATCTGTGGCCCTCCTTCTCCTTTGGCCACCTCCACAGATGAAATAATGAGTGCCATGGTTTGAGCTCTGCCAGTGTGTGGAAAGTCTCACCTGATCCACACTATATGGGTGGAGAGGCACATGGAGCTCCAGCTCCAAGTCCCTTTCTGAAGGAAGTGTTACAGGTGTGCAGATGTGTTCCAAACTCTGCCCTGCAATGGCATTACCCCCTCTCCCCACGGCTGAGTGAGGACAAATCAGAATTTCAGAGGAAGCCCCAGGAAAACAAGAAGGCTGCACAGGGAGTGCCCAGAGTCCGACTCAGCCTCCTGGGGAGCAGCCTTTGCCTGAGCAGTAATTGAGATAGTTACTACACAAGTACATGACATTACAGACACTTCTTACAATCATATAGAAACCTCCACTTTTTCACATACACTGACTTTGAACTGCGCTTGCTATAAACAAGCATTTTATTAAAATGTCAGGTTTCAGCTCCTGAGGGTGCATTGAAAAGGCTGACACAGAAATCACTGGCTCCAAGACAATTCCCTGAAGTCTGTGTGAATTAAAAGGGGCACCGGCCCCCGCAGGAAAGAGCAAGGTAGATAATACAAACTTTTAGCCACACTTGGAGCCAGATATGCCCTCCTCCTGAGCCCATCTGAAAATTCAGTTTTTTAATTAAAAAATGTTCAGAAATTCTTCCTTTCTCATGAGTGAAAAGCCTGCTTAACCATCAGCAACAAAAGCATCCTCTTATGCTGTTTGGTTTATTACACAAACCATTCAGTCACCTAAAAGTAGAGATGAAGGAGAACAGAAAACTAAGACAACGTTAAGCTTGTGCCTGAGGTGTCTTTTTATCTACAAAGTGCTATTACACATTCACTCCAATTTTGCCATTCAAAGTGCATTAGAATTCCAAAGTTCACAGAACCACAGAGTCCCAGGATAGGTCAGGTTGGAAGGGACCACAGTGGGTCATCTGCTCCCACCTCCCTGCTCAAGTAGGGTCATTCAACAGAGAATGTGGTGCAAGATTGCGTCCAGATGGGTTTGGAATATCCCCAGTGAGGGAGACTCCCCAACCTCTCTGGTTTCTGTTCAGGGTGTGGTCACTGCCCAGGGAAGAAGTTCTGCCTCATGTTCAGGTGGAACTTCCTGAGTATCAGCTCCTGCCTGCTCCTCTGGTGCCATTGCTGGATCCCACAGAGCCTCATCCATGTTCTGAGCCCTCCCTGCAGACAGGGACAGACAGGGATGAGGTCCCTTCTTAGAAGTCTCTCCTTAAGGATAAACTGTTCCCTCAACCTTTCCTTGTAAGGGAGATGCTCCAGTCCATTCATCATCTCTGTTGCCTTCTGCTGGACCTCTTGCATGAGGCATGGTTATATTTGTGTCTCTTTACATCCTCACTGGAATCAAGTGCCTGGCATCTGAGTTTGCTGGATTGCCCAGTGTCACTAAAGACACTCAGCACAGAGCTGGTTGCCATAGCTAACCCTGTAAAGTAGCTGATCGGAACCTGGAAGCCCCTGTCCACACATGGGCTTATGTTAGAGTCTTCAGGTGCTGGTCAGTGTGCAGAAATTGCTGCTGAGTGCCATGCTTCTCCTGATGCCGGAATGATTTTTGTCTTTTCTTTTATATACCTTTTACACAGTTCTCTGCATCCACAAGTATTAGCAGTATGCATGCTTGCAACCTTTTACTTAGTTTAGTGCTTAGTGTTTTGTAAGTGTTCTGCAGGCCTGAGACTAAACATCCCAGAACAGCAGAGCCAGGGAGACCAAACATTCCTACTATCTCAGGAACCCAAGGTCTCCTGGCAGGAGGATTCTGTAAACCAGGGGTTAGCCCACCCCAACCTCATTATTGGGCCCCCTTGTTAGATATGCTAATGTGTAAAGTCTATAACTGGTGTGTATGATTGGCGGGGGGGTGTGCATTTTGCCACACTTTGCATCACCTGGTTGAAGTGGATGCACTGAACAGGATCCTGATTAAAATACTGAGGTAAAGACCCCAACCCCTCTAACCGTGTCTAGCTTCATTTTCCTAACACCAGGAAAAAGGCATCACTCCCTTCTGTTAATTCCAGTTCCCCTCTTGCAAGCTCCTTCAGAGTAGAGTTGCAGCATTCCCAGGAATTTAAAAAACACAAACATTTAAAGTGGAGCTCTTACTGAATCTTCAGATTGAGATTTGTCCACATGAAAGTGCTTTGGTGTGGTTGCTTTCTGGTAGAGCCACAGGCAGTCCACATGCTGACTGGTCCCACCACTCTGCTCCTCACAGAAAACCCTGGCAAAAGTGTCAGGAGCAGGGATGAGACACAGGCCAATGGACAAATGACGCAGGTGGCCAAGGGAGAGCAACATGGGAATGCAAACGCTGGAAACAAGAAAAAATATTTTCTTCTTTCTGCTGGCAATATGCAATGGTGAGGACATCACCTGCCGATGGAAGGAGACATCAGCAAGAGGCAGATTGTGACATCACCAAGCACAGGATTGTTGTGCCTCTCACAGCTTATACACAGATGTTGGCAGAGTCAGTGCCAGTCCCAGAGCAACCAGCAGTGTTTCCCCAGCTCTGCCTGGCTGGGTTAGCGTGTACTTGCAGCACTGATGGAAAACTGGAAAACGTCCCCTGGGTTGGACGTGGGAAGTGACTGGGCTTTAGGGAGGAGGGAGCGTGTCCTTCTCCTTCCTCCCCTCTCCTGCCGGGTGTGATAATGGCAAAGGAGAGCAGCTCCTGATCCTCAGCCCTCCCCAACGTGCTGCAGAGTCCAGATATGGCCACAAAGACGGATGCCAACTGTGCCATCTGCCAGGACTCTTGGGATGATGTGGCTTCTGCTCTGCCCTGTGGCCACCGTTTCTGCCGCGGCTGCATCCTGCGGTGGTCAAAGACAAATCCGTCATGCCCACTGTGCAGAGGAGCAATAGAGACTGTCAGATTTTCTGATGATGCAGGTGACTATCTGGAGATTGTCATCACAGCCCATGAGCAATTGTCAGAGGCCACCAGCCAGGCAGAGAGAGCTCCAGGTGGCCAGGATGAGAACAGCCCCCATCCACCTGTGCTGACGCATCCCTCTTCTCCACAAGACACACCAACCCAAGCTGTTGGTGGTGTTCTGCCTGAGGTATGGGCAGAAGTGTTCCGTCGACGAAGGGAACTTCTGGAGCCAGTGAGGACTTGGCTGAACCAGAGGATGGAGGCCATCCAAAGGGACCAGTGGTGGATGACAAGGAGCACACAGAGTGCCATCTTGCATGCTCTCTGTGCATTTGGGCCAGACCAGGAGACCATGATCCAGAGTTTGCAGGGCATCCTGGAGGAACACACAGTGCCACTTGTCCAGGGCACCATTGATATTGTTGTGAGACACTGCAGTGAGTGGGCCCAGAGGCTGCTGCACTCCCACACTGCTGCGGATGAGGATGACAGCTCAGCAGCCAGCAGCAGCTCCAGCAACTCCAGCAGCTCCAGCAGCTCCAGTTCCATCTTGTCCAGCTTCTCCATCTTCTCCAGCTTCTCCATGTTCTCCAGCCCTAACAATCCCAACTTCTCCAGACCCAACAGCCCCAGCTCCCCCAACCTGAACAGGTGCAGCTCCCCCAGCCACAACAGCCCCAGCTCCAGCTCCTCCAGCTCTTGGACATGGATTCTAGCCAACAGCCCTGAAGTCTCAATGGAGGATGAAGAGGAAGCTGCCACAACAGAGGCCACCTCCACCAGGGGTCACAGCCACCTCCCAGCTGTACCTGTGTCCTCAGAGCAGGACCAGCCCCAGGAGGAGGCAGGTCCCTCTGCCCAGAGCAGAGCCTCTAGTATCACCCAAGGTGGGTGCCGATCACCTGGGCAACCCTTGCAGACCCTAAAGAGAAAGGCCCCTGACTCTGAAGACTCTCCTCACCCCTGCAAGAGGCCCCCCCGCCAGTAGCACTAGCAAAGCTGTTTCAACCCCTTATTTAAGAAAAAAAAAAATAAAAATTGTTATTTCCCCCATATAGTCTCTGGGCCCTGCTTCCTCAGTGTTCTGGTGCCTTTGCCCAAGGTGGCACCCATGTCCTGTGGGGCAGAGTCCTTGCCTGAGAGCCATCTTGGCAGCACCTCTTCCCACAGGAAATCTAATGCTCCAGTCTCTCTGGATCTCTCTGTATGGCATCTTGTCCCTTGAGAGTCAACAGCCCTTCCCATTTTGGGATCAGAAGCAGTGTTGGAACTGGGCATTCAACTGCTGCATCCTAACCTTTGAAAAACCCAACCTTATCCCCTACCCGAGCTTCCAGCTTTCACTCAGTTGGTCAATTCCCATGAGGTGTCCCACAATAACACCAGGAGGCCCACAGGGCCCTGCTGGGAACCTGGCTGCACTAATTCAGACACATTTTTATGTATTTCCACAGTTATGTATCTTGAATGATAGGATGGGGCCCTTGCTTGGTCAGCAGTGAAGGATCAGACTGCACCTTACTTGCACAGGGCCCTTTCCAGTCTTCAGGATATCAGATGGGGAGAACAACTCAGCAAAGGCAGGAGTAAAGTAAAGCTGCACCCCTGGGACACCATTTGTGTATTTGCAGAATTTCTTTACACGGGGTCACACAGGCTGTCCTTTGGAGTGTGTCCTTGTCACCCCAGGAGTGCTCCCAGGATGGAGGCCTGGCCTTGTCATTGTGCCAATGAAAGAATTGCTGCCAAAACCAAAAGCAGAGAGAATTCTTTCCTGATTTGGAGCCCCACCTACACAGGAGCCATTTTACTGAGCAAGCAAGGTTGAACAGTCCCACAGCCCTAAACACAGGTACAAAGTGTCCTTGTGCCCATCACCCTCAATACAGGAGGGCTGCAGAGAGTACAAACTCTGCCTTCTAAACCAAAAGGGAAGAAACTTGTACAGAGCCTGTTCAGAATGGCCTGGATGTGAAGGCCTGTCCCAGGAAGGCTGGTGACAGGCCCTGAGAAAAGAGACCAGGACTGTCGCAGGAAACCATGGCAGGGTGTCAGTAGCAGGGATTACAGACAGAGCCAAGGACATGTGACCCAGGTGGCTGAGGGAGACCAACACGGACTTATAGAAACTGAAACTGGGAAAGAGCATTTCCTTTTTTCTCCTCACAGGGTGTGCCTGCAGGGATGGAAGGCCTGCTGTGCTAGAAATTAACTGACTTTTAGATACAATTAAATGGTGACAAACTTCAAGCAAAAGAAAACTGATTATTAGTTAGGATTCACCTAAGCCAGATGTGTGCTTTTCTCCCCTGAGCGCTGAATACACACACCCTCCAACAAAATGGTTGCTTTAGCTACCCTTTCCCAGCCACAGGTGGTCACTGTCCTCTTTCCCATCAGCAGGCTGCCCAGGAACTTATATTCTCTCCTGATCACTTCCTTTTCTTCTCATCCTACTTCTTTTTGTTCAGGTCTTCAACACCATTGTTCTCCCAGCTCACAGCAACACCCAACAAATATACTAGAACAAATACAAACCATAAATAACAACACATAGAACTAACTAATGCCACTCTTTCACTTAATAATATTTTGGCTCCAGCAAAATATTACCTTATCTCTTCACAATAGGGTAGTGGTCTCTGATGTCACCAGCCGGTGGATGGTGACATCAGGCAGCAGTGAACTGTGATCTCACATCCCTCATTCCTTATCTTGGGGTTCCAAGAATTTGGAATACCTTTTATGCTGTCACTGAAGGTGGAGGGTGGTGTCACAGAGCAGTGCACTGTGACGTTACAGGGAGATGGATTGTGACACTGTGCCCCTCACTGCTTCCCTTCAGACATTGGCAGGGCCACTCTGGCTCCAGCCTGACCTCCTGCTGAGCAAGGCTGCAAGGCCGAGAGGGTCAAGCCAGGCCTCTCTGGTGCTGGGCACGGCCTGTTCTTGGCAGATCTCGGTGCCGGTCCTGGAGCCGTCGCTCCTGTTCCCCAGCCCTGCCTGGCTGGGGCAGGTGGGCCCCATGGGCTGCTCCCAAATGTGCAGCAGAGCCCAGATATGGCCACTGCCACAGATGGCAACTGCCCCATCTGCCAGGACTCTCGGAAGGATGTGACTTCTACTCTGCCCTGTCAGCACCGCTTCTGCCGGGGCTGCATCCTGCGGTGGGCACACAGAAATCCCTCGTGCCCACTCTGCAGGACACCGATAGAGACGATCCGGCTCTCTGATGACACAGACGAGTATCTAGAGACAGCCAACAGCACCCCTGAGCAGCTGCCAGAGGCCACCAGCCAGGCAGGGAGAGCTCCCAGCCACCTGGATGAGAGCAGCCCCCATGGCCCTGTGGTGTCCTGTCCAGCCGCTCCACAAGGGACACTGTCCCCAGCTGATCAGGGCCCCTTAGGGCTGGAGTTCCTGGGTGGCCTCCTGCCTGAGGTATGGGCCATACTTTTCCGTGGCCAACCGCAGCTGCTGGAGCCTGTGCAGCCCTGGCTGTGGCAGAGGCTGGAGGGAATATTCCGGCGTTGGTGGTGGCTGGTTGAGGCCGCAGAGAGCTCCATCCTGCAGGACCTGTGCGTCAAGGGGCTGAATGCTGAGGTGTTGGTGCAGGGGCTGCAGCCTGTCCTCGAGCACCACACGACACCACTGGTGCATGGCATCATCAGCATCATTGTGGGCCAGTGCAGCCAGGAGGCCCAGAGGCTGCTGCGCTCTGGTGCCATCAGGGATGAGCGCAATGGCCCTGTGGCCAGTGCCAGCTCCAGCTTTAATCTCCAATTCCACCTTTGGCTCCAACTCCACCTCCAGCCGCACCATCTCCACCTCCACTTCCAGCTTCAGCTACAACTTCAGCTGCAGCAGTTCCCAGACAAGCAGTTCCTGGATGGGGGCTCCTGCCTGTGTCCCCAAACTCTATGATGTGGAGGAGGAAACCAGCACATTGGAGGCTGCTTTCCCTGGGGGTCCCAACCAACCCCAACCTGTGCCTCTCCCAACGGAGAGGGACCAGCCCCAGGAGGAACAAGGGCAGGAGGTGGTAACAATGGCAGATCCCTCTGCCCAGGGCAGCAACTTCAGCCCCTCCACTCCTGTCCTGGGCTGGGACCAATTGCCATGGAGACCCTTGCACCCTGTTAAGAGAAGGGTCCCCAGGCCCTGGGACTCTCCCCAGCCCTGCAAGAAGCCAACCCTGGCAGCTCTAGAAAGGCTCTTGCATCTCTTTATTCAAGGGAAAAAAAATAAATAGTTATTTCCCTCACACAACTGTTTCTTTCTCTCCCTTCTAATGCCTTTGCCCTTCTCCTCCTGCCCAAACATGGGTGGCACTCAGGTGCTGGGGTGCACAGCTATTGCCTCACAGAGCCTCCAGACCTTGTTGGCATCACCTCTTCCCATGGGAAATCCTGCTGCAGCTGCACACTCACAGAGCAGCAAGTTGCCAAAGGCAGAGTGGGCAGCCAAGCTCTCGACTCTTGCCTCCAGTTCTCCTCTCTGCCCAGCCACTGGCACATCTGCTCTGCTGTGGTTTCTCTGTGCTGCGTGGTGTTGATGAGGGCAACCTGCAGAGGTAAATTTTCTGGCAGACAAGCAAAGACTAGTTCAAACTTGATCATGAATCATAGTTTTATCTCTATGTCCCGATAAAACAAAATTGTTTCAGCACAGATTTATTGTTACTCATAATATTTTTGAAGGATAAAGTAATAAGTTTGACTCCAAACATTATTAAATTTTGGAAAAATACTTTATAAAGCATTAGTCTTTATTTCCTATTGATAAAAAAGCTGTAGTTGCCTAGTTTGAGGGAATTTACTGAAATTATATGTCAAAGAGATACACTTTCCCAGGAGAGTAGAATAAAAACATATTGAAAAAGAAACCAGCATAAAAGTGCTGAATGAGAATCACATATCTCATAGGTAACACGTGACTGAGATTAATGGGGACTCACCAGCAGAGAGATCTATTTTGTTGTTCAGTTTATAAGAGAAGAAAGTTTAGAAGCTACATTGCCTTGTAATGAGAGATTTTAAAAATCACTTTTTCAGGAAGGAGGAAAAAAGTTCTTTTCCAAATCTTAATCTTTTAAAACAAAATTAAAAGAGCAGCAGCTATTTTAATTCAGTAAAGTCAACCAATCGACCAAATCAATTCTTTCAGCCTGTCTCCACAGCAGACCTGTATCATTTTGGTGCTGAAGACCCTGAAACTGGATGCACACCTCCCTCGACTTACTGAATAGTCTTCTTTTTAAGCAGCCCAGGATTTAATTGGCTTTTCAGGCTTCCTGCACATGTTTTACTCTACCTGCAGAAGGACTGGGACGTTCCTTTCTAATGGCTTTAGAAACCAGATTTCAACCTGGCCAACAGATGTAAATTTCAAACAGAAATAAACTAGAAGTACTACAAAATTAAAAAAAAAAATCATATAAAAAGGGAAATGCCTGGGAGAGATAAACAGATACAAGAATGTCTAGAAGAGCAATGTGCGATTGACCCCACTGACATATCCCTGATGGCAGCTCTTCCTGATATCATCTAACAGTGATAACTCTGCACAATGTCAGGAACAGATTTATCTGGGGCTAATTTTAAACAACTCTCCAAGTTCTACATTTTAAGTGGATAACTGATAGGCTTTCAAAGACAAAGCCATTTTAAGACTAGGCTGGTAGATTTGAAGTTCTGCTAAGCCTCCAGCTTTGGATTTCAGATTTTCATTCTCTGTATGCATTTTAGGAATATTATGGAAATATTATCAGTTATTTTTCCACTGTCTCCCAGGGGATGCCATTCTTTCAATCTCATTGACGTTGGTCTCTATCTCTTTTTCAGAATAGCCTTCAGCCATGTCAGAAGCTCAAGAAGCTGCCAAAGAAGGCTTTGGCCAGAGTTCTTGGTTTGTCATTCATTTAGCATAAGTGAATATTGTTCCACCTGGACAGCCTGTAAGCAAGGTTGCTTTGATCCCTGCTGCAAGCATGGAGAAATCTGATGAAAACATTATAATGTTCAGCTCAGTGCTTTCTTTCACCTTCTCTTCCACGTTCAGATCACTGATGTTAGATATGTTATTTTCTTGAGGGCAGCTGCATCTCTATGGAAATAACTAGGTTGTTATACATTCCAGGGTACAACATTTTTAGATAGTACTCCCTTTATAAACAAATGTCTTGAGACGTTTTCATTGTACCCCTCTGAGATCAGATACACTGTACTACCTGTGAACTGGTCTTGATGAGTGAACATCAGATATTGCTCTTAGAGTCCATTTTTCCAAAGTGATTAATCCTTAGCTCACATTATTTACATTTTGCCACAGGACATCAGATGGTGTCATCTTTCCTTTATTGACGGCTGCCACAGCTAAGCACCACAATGTTACTATCAACAGTGAAAATGAGAAATAGTAGTCGGCAATGGGGTTTCAACTAAATCTAAGTTTCTTAGAAAACATCAATTTCCTTGGTATTTTTCATTTGTTCTGAAGAACTAGAAATAAAACACACCCCCTAAATCTAAACATGAAATCTCATTGCTAGGACCTGTCTTTTCCCTACTTCTAAGATAAAAGAATGGTCTCAGAATCTCAGAGATTTGTGACAACTCTCTACTCTATTTCCACTTTTTTCCTTCTGCACAGACATCATGTTGGTTGTTGGATTAATCTGGAATCTGTAATACCTTTTCTACCCAAGTACCAATGAGGTATAATAATGTTTCAATGAAAGGCTTTTAAATATGTCACAGAATCATAGAATAATTTATGTTCGAAAGAACTTCTAGACATTTGTAATCCAGATGCACTCCTTTGTTCTGCATATTGGCTGACTACTGCAAGAACTCTCCACATTAGTGGATAACCATGGATTTGCCCCTGGAAAGAAGGACAGAGAGGGAAAAGGGTTTTATTGACAGTAAACATAGGGATATTTGGACATTTCTGGTGGTGGTGGGCAACTGGAGAAACCAGTGAAAACTGGAGCAGTATAAGACAATTGTGTTATGAGAGCAATTCAATGATGACTCAGAGTTACAAGTCACCAGTTTTTATTTTCCATATAAATTCAGTGAAGGGGTAGGTCTCTGGGATATAAATACTTGCATTAATCTAAATCCAGTATTCAGCAATGGATATTTACTGAATCAAATCAGAAACTTGTCTTTAATAAAATGGGCTTTTCTTTGTGGTGCAAAATGCTTCTTATTTTCTGTAAAGAAGTGGACAAAGACAGATATTCACACACACAAACCTAACAGCAAGGTAGAGTCTTTATGTGTGAAGCTGAAGGTTGAACTTTGATTTTAGAATATCTGAGTGATTTTACCTCACTAGACATGTGTAAATGAAGTTAAATCAGTTCCACACTACAGGAGTTTTAGGGGAGGAAAAAGGAAAATTTCTAAATGGAAGCTTAGTTTAAACTAGTATTTAAAACCACCACGGAAAAAGTTAAAATTAAAATTAAAAAAGCTAGGTTGCTTTCGGGCTTTATTTTGTTCTTATTTTCTTTTCTACAGAGTGCTGCCTATATAATATATTTATTTGTCTAGTATTTCTTCCCAAAGCAATTATCATTTTAAATAAATTGCCATATTTACTGAACACCACTGACGTTGTTTTTATAAAATTTCAGTTAAACGGATATTTTAAATTCATACTTCCTTGCAGTGAAGCATGTAGGGTTTTAAGACACAATTAACTTTGAAATACTGAGAAAACCTTCATCAGCTTCTTAATGAGATAATAGGAATTTAACTCCCTTTCACAAGAGAGAATTAACATTTTAATTCCTTATCAAGGATTTTGTGAAACTGATCTAAATGATCCTGTGATATTCAAAACAATTCTGTGGTATTTTCTATCCAAGTAACTGACTACTTTCAAAGTTTTGTTTATCAACAATATTGTCCCAAAACAACAAACCAACCAAAATTAAATAAAATGAAAAACCCTGACAAAAAGTCATTGAACCTTCATCTTAAAAGAAAAAAAGGGGGATCTGTGTTCTTGCAGAAGGGAGATAGACCTATCACAAAAGAAGTGAAATATGACTTGCAAAGTATTTCAGTCCCTTGTAGAAATAGATGGGCAAAATTCAAAGGTCATCTGTAGATTTCTCTTTTTTAAAGTTTAAATTTAAAATTAATTTTTATTTTTTAAATTTAATTTAACATTTGGTGTTAACTTTTGATACGTTTGCCTGAACTGCACCAATAAATAATTTACAGAGAAAAAGATAACATTACTAAACATGAGACAGTTCCAGCAAAGTAGACGACATTACCTGTGTTGAGAGCAGGAATATTTTCAGGATGCATATTTCTCTACTGAAAAGTCTCACTCTGAATAGTTATTAATATTTAAGGAATGAGGGACTCTGTTGCACAGTTTCCTCATTCTCCCACAAGAATATTTAGCTGCTCTCTGCCACACTAGTGCATGCTAAACCAAGCAAGTTTCAATTTATTGCTAAATAAGCATGGGTACTTCACTTATTTTTCTCTCAGACAAAAGCATTGAGAGAATATAAAATCAACTGCCTTGAGAATCTCATACAGTCAAGTGAGCTGATTTTAGAGCAGCTAAAATACATCTCCTCCCAAGTATTTTTCCAGAAAACTTGCCTTTTTTTTAAATTATGTTAAGCTGTTACAGTGATAATATCAGCTACACAAATTCTTATCTCCCAAATTTCTGTTATCCTACTAGTGGAATTATAAAATTGCTCATATTCTCACAGTCTGTTGATTTTCCACCTATCAGTTTTGAAGTTATGCTTGTCTACTGTCTTGGGATGGAGAACAGATAGGAATATAGATCCAATAACTTGAGAAGAGTGCAGTGTTTTGTAAGCTGCTCTGGTTGATATAGCCCTTATGTTTCAAGCTGATATAACACATACATACAAATCCAGCCATTTGTAAGTGCATTTTATCAAAATTATTTTTACTTGGTGAATTTGTTTTGTTCTGCTTAACCATACCACAGCCAGCAGTAAGCTGCTTATAGTAATCTCTCTTGAAGCATAGTTACCATTTATGACAAAGCCCAGATTCCTCTTAGTCAAGGTAATTTTCTGAGGTACCCTCTGCAGGTAATGACAATTCAGAGGCACTAAGCTCAGTTCTTGAAGTGCCTAAAAAATATCTATTTCTCTCTACAGGCTACAGTGCATTTCTAAATAAAAAATGTCAAATAAACATAACAACAATTGAAAAAAATCAATCATTTTGGTCTAGTCACCTTGATTTGCCTCCACAGTCAGACTCTTCAGTGTTTTGAACCCTTACAAAGGGTGAAGTTTGTTCTTTTCAGGCTGAAGATGGGGGTAAGAGTTTCAGAACCGCTTCCACATCTTGTAGCCAAAATCCCATCAGCTCCAGAGAAGCTGTAGTTAGACCTCCTTTGCTGGAGGAATGATCTCTTTGGAATGATGCGTATGTGTTTTTTCTCAAAATTCCAGAATTCACATTTCATTGTTTACTCATGCCTCTTATTGATCCACTCTATTGCCTAAGAACTCTGAGATCACTGTACTGAATATTGGTCAAATATACTGTGATTTTTAAGATATAGTCTTTCAGGAAGTCTGCAGAAATGCTTTTGAATTTCTCCTCGCTCTAAGAGTTTCAGGCACAGCAGGTCCTTACTTTCTGAGGTAGCACAAAACATTTCCATTTCATCTCCTGCTACAACTTCACCAAGTCTTCCTGAGGGAAGAAAATAGAGAGCCTTTAAGATTCTCATTAAAATATTTGGCTTGTAAATCACGTATTTTCTCCAATGACTAGTTTTGAAAACTACCTCCCTAAGTGAATCTTTCCCCAGGCAGATAGTCTGGCAAAACCTGCATACAATCAAGTGATAAGACAGAGTTTGTACTCTCACAGATTTGTTTTTCTCCCTAAGACCTCTGAAAAAACTATATTTTTTTCTGATTTTATTCGTTCTTTAGAACCTATGAGCAGAAGACATGAATATTTTTGCCTGTTGGAAAAAAAAGCCATAGCATTGTGCTGTTGATTAGGCACACTCTTGTCGTTACCATAAAGCAGAGACACTGAACTATCAAATACATCAGGGATTTTGTGGGAGGAGATAGGAGGCACAAAATCTGTTTCATTCTTTAAGTTCTCCTGAATAATTCTGCAAGTTTGCAAAGTGCACATAAGTGTAGTCACTATAATGAGGCTGTTACTCACATCTAGCCTCCCCAAATATTTGCTATAGTTTTCATACAGTTTGTAAGTGAGGGATAAATCCCAGACTCGTCTAACTAGTAAGGGTAAAGGTACATTTTGGGCTTTGATGTATGGGGATCCCTGCAGTACCAGAAGGGGTGTTGAGACCAATTTCTTTGGTTTCATTCCCTCTCAGCACAAAATAAAGGGAAAAAAGTAGACTCAGAGCACACAAACGCACTTGTTAAAGCAATTTATTACAGTAAGTAAAAGTTCATTTGGCATTTACATTACTATTTCTGGAGATACTTAGGGCAGAATAGTCACTGTACAAATGTACTGTGGTTCTTGTAAGTTATGCTTTCTATTAATTAAAAATTATACAAATATGTGAGGTAAAAACATCTTAGTTTTGTTCAGCTAGTTGGCTGGAACCCATGCATGATATATTAACCTCCTCATTACAAGAGATGAGATAAAAGTTACTATAATTAAAGCAGCCAGCTGATGGTCACAACTGCCATGGTGGCCCACGTGCTGTGGTTTGCAAGTCATGGGTGTAGTCATGTGAAATGGAAAGCCACCAGAGGACAAAAGCATTTGCAGTGCCAAGATTTACTGTTCTACCAAGTGTTCCCAGGACCAGTCTGACTTCTTGCAAGCCTAATTTCTTGCAAGAAACAGATGGTAAAAGAACTTGATAGAATTAGCATGCAAACACAGATAGATTGCTGCAAATGCCACCGGCCTTTCTTGCACTAGAGCACATATGTGGGAAGATGAGCAGTTCATCAATGACCTTATTTCAGATTTCCCAGCAGAGCAGTGTCATTTCAGAGAAATTCATCTTTCCCTACATAAGAAGTACCAGTTTTGTTCCAATGACTGAAACAAAACCTCTCTGAAGGAGTACTCTAAAGAAAAAAGTGGGGTTTTTTCATTCAATACTACAGGAAATTCAACATCTGCAACCATATTATATAATAATTTAAAGCATCAAAAATTGGCAAGGGAAGGTGCAAAATGCTGTCTTTAGATCACATTCATTTGCAAAAAAATTGATTCCTTTTGTGGAGATGATCATAACATTAGAGTTCTGATTTCTGCTGAAAAATATAATGTTTAACTAATTTGGTATTTCTAATCATCTCCATGCATCTGCTGAGCTAGGTGAGAATGAAAAGCAGCTGAAAGAGTTGTTTTATACTGGTCCCATTTGATGTTAAAAGCTTAAGGTTAGATATACAAGTACCATTTATGAAACCTTACCATCTCAAAGTTTGGATTATTAAATCAAAAGGGCAGAAAGGCTCAAATATTATTCACAGCAAAGAGAGGGATTTCGAAGCTTCACAGGGGTGTAGCAGGTGTAGTATCAAGCGTTTCACTCCATCACCTGGAAGCATGCATTAGCACAATATATGATAAAATTTTACACTTGTACAATACAATTTTTCTAAAACCATCTGAACTCCAGTGGTGTCTTAAAGAAGGAGACCTTCTTTAAAGGGTAGGAAGGTTTAAAGGTTTTTCCCAAAGATAAACTTTCAAAAACTGACAAAAATAAATTAACTTAGGTTTTATGTCTCTAAATGTATTGAAGGGATGGGATCCAGCTGCTTCCACAGATTTAGAGTTCAGACAGAACATCTCTTGAGGTGTCTGTAGGGAAGATCTCCATTTAGCATAACTTTCAAAATATTATCATTTACAGCCTATATTTCTATTGTGGTTTTGTTCACAATTTCCAATTTTTAAGACATATTTTTCCCTTTCCCCTCTTTTCCTGAAACCACTTCCATTTTTATGGATACTCTCTGAATTTAGATGACATCATTCATCAAAATTTTGATTTGGCAGGCCTGTGTAATATTAGATAAAAAAACATTTTGAATAGTCTTTTACATCAGGAAAAATGATGATCTGTGCCTGGTAAATACTATCACTAGTTACAGCACATATTTATAGCTCTTTATCTGGATGTTAAATACCTCCACTTTAATGGCTTAAAAAGCAGAACATCTTTTAGTTTGGGAAAGAAAGAATATGATAAAGAAAGGAAAGGAAAAAGGAAAAAGAGAACAAAGGGAAATAAATTATATGAACTTACTAAAACATCAAAGCATTCTTTCCCAAGTTTTTCCCATCAGACCTGTCTTTAAAGAAAAGAAATTCTGAATATTTTAAAAAGTCTGAGTGCCAACGCTCAAGTCACAGATCATATGTCAGCAGCATAAACCATTATTATTCCAGAATACTTGTTTATTTTTCTCTCCAGTTCCAAGGAAGAATGGATAAAGACATACTGATTGTGATCTTTTTTATACCAAGGATAAGTGTCATTACATATAATTCTGTGAGACACCTTTCATATATACTTTTTTTTAAAAAAATTGTACACTAAGAACTGAATATCTGATGCATTCAAAAACATTATGTGAGCTGATCTCTTTTCCACAAAGAAAAAACTATGTCCACATGATATGTATGGATAACTTTAATGAAATTAACACATCAAATACTTAGTTTTAACAGTAAATTCGAGCCTGTTCCTTAATTTCTTAATGTTTTAAATATTGCTACAACAGTTTGCAATAATTTGAGACAAGACCAGCTATATTGCAAACATGTTAGTTGAATTATGAATGTGTTAATAAAGGCATTACAGTGATGTGTGTTGATGTGGAAGCTGAAGCTATATCCTATCATCCATTTCTAAAGAACACGGTTTCATTTTAAACCTTGTTAATTATAGAAATGGATTTGAATAAGTTGCTTGCAGCAATGATAACATCATTTCATACACAATCTTTATATATTTGGCATCGATCTGAAAGCTGTTTAAAAAATAAAAGCAACAAACACGTATTTTAATTTTCCCCTACTTTCAAAATGTGGAGCAAATGCAATGCATAATAACATTATTACTCGTCCCACATTTTTTTAGAAGTAATCCTTGTACATGATGTCAAATGTAGTTGTGTTTGCAGGTAAGGCCATCTACTAGAAAATAAATTGAGATTAATAGACAATTATTGAAGGCTGCCCAAATAGCTCATTATTAAGAATGCCATCTGTCTTAAAGCTCATTTAAAAATCTCCTACCATGTTGTGTTCCTGCAAGCTCCTCAATTTAGAGAGATTAGAATTTACTAAGTGAAAAATGTGAAAAGTGAACATTGGGATACCGTCAGCATCCTACTCTCTTTAGGAAGAAAAATACCAGTGGAGTATCTTACATTCCCATTTTTTTTCCTCTGGAGGCAAAATCAAGATCTGAAGTTTCTTGCTATTTATGTCGGAAGTACCCCCTTTCTCTTTCTCAAGACAGTATAAAGCGACTTTTTTATGAAATGGGAAAAGTTAAGTCTGCATAACAAATCACTTAATTAGAGCCATGTAATTAGCTTGCCTTGAGAGAGCCCAGTAAAAACAGCATGTTCTCAGTAATTAGTCTCTGTAACAGTAAGAGGAGAATAGAAGACAGAAAATCACTAAAATCTTGGTATAGCAGTACAGTCTACTTTCTGTCTTCTAGTCAAGGTAATAAATGCCGCAAGGGTATGGATTTAATACTTCAAGATAGATTTCAGATTCTATCAATAAAGAAAAAGGGTAGTGAAATGTAAAAACAAGTGAATAGGCAAAAAATAAGTGCCTTCTTGATTTTTTCAGTAAAATCATGTAGTCATTTGCAGAGGAGCAGTCACTTCCACTAAAGGTTTCTCACTGCTTGAGCTTTCTTTTTTCCATTTGCAACTTTTTTTTGTAAAAAATTTCAGATACTCCTCCAACTTGTTAAGGCACACATCACCTTTTCTTATGAGGTGCAGAGTTTTTGATATGTTTTTACTTGGCAGTAAATGTGACTCCATTACAGATTGCCTATAATCTCTTCAGCACCCCATATGTTCATCCTTTTAAATATCCTCCTGTCTTTTTCTTCACAGTTTAAAAAGGTTTGTGATGTCAACAGTGACATAAACTAAATCCCAATTTACTTGTCCTCTTAGGTATCATTACTAGAAATTAATCTTCTGAGTCAAAACACCAAGCAAATATTCACGTGTGCATAGGTCAGTGTGTATAATGAACATACACATAGCTGTGAAAATGATGTGTAAAAGAGTAAAATGTATTAGAAATACAATTTCCCTCTATTCAGTATCCACTGAGGGAAGAGAAGAAGAAAGACAGACTATCAAAAGGCTTGACAAGGTCTAGCCAAAGGAAAATAAGCCAGTAGAAAACATCACAGCATATAGTTTTGGTTCAGCTGCCCATATGGCAGGAAAATGAGTCTGTGATGATTACTCTCTATCACAAGTGGACCCAATACACTTGCATAGCAGAGGGTTTCTCTTAAAAAACCCAAAACCAACCAACCAACCACCCAAAAACAAACAAACAAAAAAACCCAAAACAACAAAAAACAAAACCAGAAGCAACCACAGCAAGAGTTTTCTTCCTGTAAGATAAAAAATTCACACATCAATATTTTCTAAGGAGGCATATTATGAACCAATTCACCTTATAATTTACCTGGAAATTACAAAATTAACTCTTCTAGGCATTTTGGAAGCTAGGCAAAATTTTCTAGCACAATATCCAAACATCTTTGAGCATTGCTCTCTGCTCAAATAATTAATATTTTCCAGTGATGAAGTGGAAGAAAATGACATGGTGATGGACTGGTGATTCATGACTGGCTCAAGACATAGCATCAGGATCCTGGGCTGTAATCTAAAGACAGAAGAGAAAAACTCTTTAAGAAATACTTTCTCTCAAGCCTCATGCATTCTAATCAGCTGTTAAGTACTCCCTCTTCCAGCTTACCAATTATAGGAAACCATTATAATAATTGTATCCAACTGCTAGTTAGACTCAAATATAAAATGACTGACATGATAATACACCATTAAAATTCATAGAATTGGCAAGATATTAAACTAGTAGCATTTCTACTCTCATTCACAAGTCTGCAATAGAGGTTAAAACTCATTCTTTGGAAGGATTTTAATTGTTAAATCCAATCTTATTCATATCACAGTCTCAGCAGTTTTTTATTTCAGAAATGGATTTCACTGTGAATTATATGATGCAGGAAGGGAATAAATACACCACCTCTCCAGCTAAAAATTGACAATTCAGCATTTGATGATGTGATGTGATGTGATGCAATCCATGTGATGTGATGCAATCAAAGAAGGGACATAACACATTGCTTCAATAAAGCTATCAGGTTTCATGCAATATTTATGGTTTTTGGTTGCATGCACAGGGATAATGTGGAATGACCAATGCAGAAATCAAAGCCTTTTTTTTTTTTTGGCCCCAGAGCTCTATAGTCCCTATAAAGGATATAAAACAGAGAAAGCATTTAAAAGCAATCTATATACTACCCCAGTAAGCAGATTTTTTTTTAAATAGTGACATGGAAAAAGAAAGAAAATTATAGAAAATATATGTTGAAGATTTCATAGAATGAAATTTCACTTAAAATTCATCTCACAGATGCTCTCCCAAAGAAAAATGTTAGAATAGGTCAGTCCTGTGTTTGAAGAATATCTTCCATCCTCACTATATTGACTACCAGATAAGGACAGAGTCCTTTAAAATCACTCTAAAATAGAGAGAGATTAAATTCTTTTTTTGACATTGTTATATCAGGTGACTCCACAGTACTTTATTGACAGACATAAAATCAAAAGAGGATGGCTGCCAGATAATACATGAATGTCTCTAATAACATCACATCTGTCTAGCTGGGTCAAATGAGACTGCACAAAAGGAAAATAATAGCAGGAGGATTCTAGCACTGTGACAAGTGTTGATATGCCAGTTCAAAAGGTTTCCTTTTATTCTTAATAGTCTGTGAAGGCATTTATTAGTGGTAATTCTCTGCCAGCAGGCTTCCTGTCTGTTTAATACACACTAACAATTAATGAGTTTCTCAGTACAGTGTTCTAGTGAATCCAGTCAGGAACAGCCCCCTTCTACAGCAAGGCTAACATTTGAGACTGAGATTCTGACCCTGACTGCAAGGATCAGAATAAAAAGTGTCTGTGTCAAACTAGAAAAGGCTTGAAAAGAGTCTCAAAGCAGGGGCAAATACTCTAAGATTAGATATCTCAAAAAAGGAACAGTGGGCTAGTAAAAGGGCAATAGAGCTGTTACAGAACAAAGACCTGACCCATGCCAGGGCAGATCAGCTAAATGCCTGAGGAATGTCTCTGTCTACACCTATTTAAAGACCGGGCTGTACCACCCTCAGAGGAACAAAAAAGAATCTGGCTGTAAGGAGAAGACACAAAACTAAAATAATGAAAAATTTAGCTATGTGATTGATGTAATGCACAGCAATTTCCTTGGGCAATCCATGTCTACAGTGCTGCAGTAATCATTTTTAAGTCAAACTAAAATTACCACCATGAGCCTCAGTCCAGGAGGTGTTGCTATCTCTCTGTCCCTACATACACTTAGAACAACAGAAAGACAAATAATCCCCAGTCAAAAACCCTTCACAGAACTGGGTTTGCCATTTAAACTTCATGTGCATTACACACCTTATGATGAATCTGTCACCTTCAAAAGTTTATTTTTTGAAGTGGGAAGTTCATTGCTGTGTGTTCACTTTTGCATTCTGCTACATCTTCAGGCAAGTCTCCAGAAAACGCTTAGATCAGAGATTGGAAATGAACCATTCTTCACTCTCTGAGACAATGTATGAAGATGAAAAAGCATCCTCTGTACTCTGCTGCAGATAATCTCATCATCAGAGACTAGTCCACACCAGATTTGACAGCTGTGAGCCAGTTAAGCAGTGAAAGTCATTGAAGGAGCAATGAGGAAAAGTTGTAGACATCGTATGTGCTACCCTTGGACAAACAAGAATATTAATTCCCTGAAGTGAAGGGTTTTTGTTGGTGGTGGTTTTATATACTCCTAAAACATGATTACAAACCTTTTTTCAGAAGAGGGAGGTTCTATGGAAGCAAGACGTCTCCAAAGACTCCATATACCACTGCATTTCTGTATAAAGGGGTGAAACTTGTCATCAGCAGAGAGAGATCTCTTGCACTGCTTGAGTTGCAGTGAAGTGTCAATCTTTGGAGAAAGAGTGAAAATAATAATAATTTAAAAAACTCCACAGGAATGAGTTAAAGATAAAAACCTGGAAAAAAAACAATTTTTTTTTCCAGTGCGTATTACAGCAATTTCTGGTCCTAGGAAGACAAAGCAGGAAGCAACAAGGCACATGACATTTGAGGACATAGTGTCCTTTTCTGTGGAAATAAAATTTCCTAAAACAAAGCCTATTTATGCAGTGTAACATTCTGACAACTTAAGTACACTGTGTGCATCATTCATACTAAAAGAGAAGAAATTATGTGGAAAAATGTTCTCCATGTAAATGAAAACACATCTTTCTTTTTTTTTTTTCCCCCGAAGAGGTAGTAGAGGAGCTGCTTTTTCCTTCCACATCTGTCATCCACCCTCAAAGTTCTTTACAAGCTATTGCAAATGGATGCTTTAGGTCTCCCAAAGAATCACCAGCAAAGGTATAATCCTAAAAGAAGAATTAATATAAAAGTAAAAGCAACAACATTTGTTGGCAAGTTTCACACACTACTTTCTTAAAGCATATAGAGAAAAATAAGACTAAATATTTAAAAACAATCAGACTACAAATCTAAAATCAGCCAAAAATTATCTAGGTGGAAGTTGGGGATGCAAACAAGGTAGGAATGTAAAAAGGTAAGAATAAAAAGATGAAGGGATCATCTCAAGACATAAGGTTCAGAGTGGACTTCCTTGTCAAACCTAGCCCTGGACTTGACAAACAATTTAGGCCTAAATTGTTTAACAGCACTTAATCGACAGCCTAACTCAAACAATTTAACAGTAGTTTGCTATAAGCAGCAGTAACTCACTTCTAGGTCTACCTTGAATGCAAATCAAACTTACTTAAGAACCCAGGATTCACACTTGCATGCAGATATAAAGAATCTGGGCAAGTTGTATCCATAAAAAATTCTCCTCAAATTCAGTGAAATACTCACTTCAGGAGACCTTTGCATCTTCTCAACAGGCAAAGGGCTGGACCTCATGGAATGGGAGCTATCTGGCCAGGAATTTTCATTTGCTTGTCCTCTTCATAAAACTCGAGGCTTCGCTGGCTCTGAGAGGTGCCTCGTAAGGGTAAAGAAGAGTAAAGAAGAAACCATTTCATCCCCCCCCACCCAACAGGTGCCATTTTAAAATGTTTTATGTCAGCCTCTGATAAGAAACTCAAATAAAATTTGAAGCAAACACCATCATAATTCCGTTCTGTGGAATCCTGTTGAAATATTATCTGTACAAAGTGCTATTCCCTTTGATTCAAACTTCAGTGACTGAATCTCTCAAGGGCCCAGATCTCATTCTCTAGTGCTTTGATGTCTGTCTTTAGTGAGACCGAAATTGCTCAACACCTTTCCCTTTCAGGATAGGTTGTTCTGCCTCTCCACATATTTTCTTCCATCTTTTTCATGAACAATTCTCTTATATATTAATCTGTTTTTCAGAGTCTCAGAGTGAGGTTTCCCCAGAGAGAAGGAAAACTCTGTCTCACCAGTGAGCTTACAGACACTGAAACACAACAGTCATACAGACCTTGGCATCAGAAAAATACTGTATTATCCAAAACCTTTGCCAGCTTTTCAGGTATGGTTAATTTTAATGTCCATTCTAAAGTCGATGATAGCATGTGACATAACGACTAACCTTGCAAGTTACACTTCCAGCACATTCAGGAGTTAACATATTTTCTGACTGACTGCTATTCAGAATCCTTTCTAGCTTGACTGCAGTTTAGGAAAAATAATTAATAGATTTCCTGACTGACCAATTTAATGGTTTTAATTGAAGGAGAAAATTAAGCTCAGGCATGAGTGATCATGGATCACGCCTTGCAGCACAGTTATGTAAGGGACGGAGTTATCTGATAAAAGCTCAAAGCATAGTTATAGCAAGGAATAAGCAAAGTGTTCTAGTGATAATTTATGGAATGCAAAAGAGATTGACATTTTTGACAGCAAGACAGACTAGAAGACTGGCCTTGGAGGATAACAGTATGAAAGAGAGACCGAACAGATATATGAGACTGCAGAAGAGCCAGAGTTCAAGCATGTTCAGTGAAAAGAGCAAAAATGTTGTTTAAACACATTGTTTGAAAGTCTAGGAAGGAACTCTAAAAGGTTAAGGTACTGCTAGTATCAAAATTAAAGTATCAAAACAAAGTAAAAGGCACAGGAAATGTGAACTAAATGAGTGATTAAGCAGCAAATTAAGTTCATTGATTTTAGAAGGATATTGGACAGATTTCCAGTAGTGAAGCAGATGTCCATTTACTATGGATTTTGAGATAGGAAATTCTGAGTTGCCTTCAGAGACCAGGAAAAAATTCAAAGTTTGGAAAGGGTAATGATGCCTTACCAGAATTACAGCAGTTAGACCTCTGAGAGGACAGAGAGACATGATTCCCTCATGAAACTCATCAGCCACTTTCAGGGAAGAGGAATAGATGTGATGACTGAAGCTGTCACAAATCCCCATCAGATCAGTGGGTATTAAGTTGTGCCACCTAGTCAAAATACATATTCAACAAAGTATATTTTGGAGAGCTGTAAAACTCTTACGCATCTGGGACAAATTTTCAGAAATTTTCTCTCAGCTTTGCCTACCAAAGAAATAATTGACACAAGTTTTCATAATCTTTCCTCAGCATGGGAATACTTAGGTCTGAAGCATAATTGTCTGATAGTATTTTTGTGGCCTTTCCTGAGCACCACCAAAAAATAAAGATGGAAAAATGTCACCTCAGGTTGTGTTGTCTTGCACCATTTAGCCTCACTGAACTCATTAGGGTTGTAGAGGAGCTTGCTGCTCCAGTGTTCAAGCTCTTTTGTGAATAAAACTATCACAAACAATGTTTTAGTTACGGGGAACAAAAGCTTCCAAGTCTAGCATTCCTAAAGGCATAAAAAACACTCAGGAAAGAAAGTTCAGTTTTCTTACACTGATTTAAAAATAGTTCTTAAAATCTTAGTAGTAAAGTTACTTTTGTGTACATTTTCTAATTTTTTTTTTAATACAGGCAAAATTTTAGGAGGCAGTAAGCTTCATAGTCTTAGCTTAAGCTACTGCAACAAAAGAGAAGTTATCATCATCTCTACAGGTACTGAATAAAGACAATACTCCTGCAGAGGTGCAGCTAATCCAGTCTCAACCAGGCTCTAACAGATGTTCATTGGAGGCTGCAATAACTGGGAAGAAGTGGAAATGATGCTTCCAGTTGAAGAGTTTGAGTCCTAAGGAACCTAGCTAGCCAAATGCCTGTGTACTTATTTCAAGAATTTCTGCTCCTCATCTTTACTGGGTAACAACTGTAGTTCCATTCTTGCTACCAGTAATTTATGTGGATGCAGTGAACAGCAATGGCATAGCACTGCTTGGAAGCTCTGCCAGCTCTATTACTTTCACTCTCATTTCTGAAAGCAGTAATAAAAAAAATAGACTCTGATTTAGAAGCACTGCAATGCTTCATGTTCTGCAAATGGTCTAAAGGAGAAGGGAAATATGCAAATTAATTTTTATCTCTAGAGTTGAAATTAAGTTTTTTCAATTAGACAAAGTTGCCAACTAAGGACCTTTCTCATTATCATAAAACCCCTAAAATGTGATCCTCACTATGTTGAAATATCTTTTTAATTTAGCTTTGGATACAGTGTAAGGAACGAGTCACTGAATTAGTACCAAGATCTGGCTGTTTGCTTGCAATTGATTTTTACCCTGATAAATGCCTCTGTATTTTAGTGGTTTGTAGCAAAAGATAATTTCTACCATTCACTTTTCTTACAGTGGTCTACAGGGTCTATGCATGGTTGTACTTTCATAAGTATTTTCAAACTAGGTTTTGTGTTGTGTTTTCAAGAAGTGTCTTTACTGATGCAGTCACAACACCCCTGTCTGATGGCAATTAGCAGCCTTCCCAGAACAACCAAAGCCCTGAAAACTGAAAATCAAGTAAAGCTTTTTAAGACTTTCCATTAGTTTTTCTAAAAGGTTGGTTTGAAGGCTGACATGAGAATCATAGGACTGCAAGGAGAATAAACATTCAATTTCTTTACAATTAAAAGCAAAAGGAAATTATTTGGGAGCCACAGATTGCTATGGGAAAACACTCAGGATACTTCTCTCTCTTATCTTTGTCCAAGAAGCATTTGCTAGGAGGAAAACCTTGTTATTACTGCAGTCTGGACAGAAAAGGACAAGCCACACACCACCTGCATATGCCAAGAGCAGTCCTGTCTGAACCATAGCCTTGTGGACACCAGTCCCATGGGGAGATGAGGATTGTGTCTTTCTGTGAAGAGGATCCAGAGGAGATGAAGGAAAGGGAGGTTGCTCATCAGCTCATGTGTAGCTGGTTTATCTTCCTCAGCTGAAAACACACCCATGACAACTTTTCCATTCAAACTGAAGTGCTACCAGGTTGCTCATTTTAATTCACTGGGTTGTAAATCAACCGTAGTGTAATTTTAGACCCTGTTTTTTGCTCTCCGTGCAATTACAGTGGCTCAGTAAAATAAAGATCAGATACTTTAGCAAGATTTAGCAGCATGAAAACTAGGAAGTCCCAACACTATATGGACACCACCTTTCAATCTCTGAGTATTAAATAAGGAAAACATTTCTATGTACAGTCAATTTAGATTTCTTATCTTATTCAATTTTAAGCGTGTTCACACTCAAAAATATGTTAATGCTTTAGTTTTATGAGTGTGATACATCAGCTTTTTGCTCTTTTCTCATCTGCATTTTCCTATCAATTGAGAAATCTGAATGTAGAGTAGATAGATTCATGAATGATAGGCCTCAGTGCCACTTGCCCTGCATTTCAATTTATTTTCTGTCTTTCTGTGCCGAATTTAAATAACCCCAGAAATCAAGGTGACCTGTAGCTTTCACATATTTATGGCTTCCAAACTCTGTGCCTAATGGCCAACCCTGTGTTTATGTGAGCAGTTTACTTTACCCAATTAGTACTAGTAATCACAGCCAAATGATTAATTCCCCAAAGATACTCTAGTTTCATTTTGCATTATCCCACCTAACCATAGAAATTTAAGTGAGTTAAAAATAAAACAAAATTGAACTAAAAACATTATTAAGAGTGAGGACCTGATTCCTATGAAGAAATAAAATCATGTCAATAACTCATGTCCTTATACATGTTCTCTGTTTCTTCATGCTCCCAAGTTCAGTAAATATTTTTCTCACCCCACAAAGCTGTAATATTCTCATAGCCTTTCTGTACAATTCTCAGTCCTACTGCTAATTATCAGTAAACCTAGATTTTGCTTCCTCTCGTCTTCCTTCCAAGATTCTATCTGTCTGGTTTCCCTTACCACAGCACAAAAAAGAGAAACAAAAAATAACAAATCAAACCAAGCAAACAAAAACCAAAAACCTCCACCAAACCAAAAACCAAAACAATGGAATATGTTATGGTTTTTCTCATACATGTAACATAAAATTCAGACTGCTTCTATCAGTTTCTTTCATTGCTCAGCTCTCCTTTCATTCTTTCTTTCATGAATTGGTCTTACTGTCTCCCTTTTTACCACAACAGTCTACAAAATATACCTGCCCCTGCTTTTTCATTCCACATCCTTTGAAGCATCCACTACAAACAGGAGAGAGTTACGAGACTTCTTTAGATACTTCACTTGCATTATACCCAGCTTCTGTAGGAATGATTTTGACTTTACAACAAAACTAGAATAAAATAAAAACTCTTCTTTTTTGAAATATGTATATTTCACCTCAATTAATGTGCTGATGCATCCAAAGATCTTTTAACTGCATTATTGGAAGTTTTCAGTGGTGTCATCTGACCTTCCCAGATTATGTGGCTGTAGGTGATAAAACAGATGGTACCTAGCACAACAAATAACCTCATTACAGACAGGTAACAGGACTCTCATCTCCATTTCAGGTGGAAGCAGTTTGACAGTGCCTGATCACTAAAGGCCATGAAACTAATGTGGAGATCTTAAGTGGAGCATGGAGGGAGGCTAGCAGGAAACAGACATTCAATGGTCAATGAAAATAGGCAAAGAAAACCTGGAAAACCAGGGATTTGCCCCGTGCTTCTTTGCATTGTTTACATCTGGGAAATTTTGAGTGTGAAAACAGATTACTTTTCTGTTTTATGTGGAGACTAGAATTATCAGGTGACCAAAGTTTATATAATCACTTGGAATGGAGTTCTCAAAATGCAACATATTTAGCCAGATACAGAGTAACAGAATTTTATTTTCCAAGTACTGCAGTGCCCTCAGGGAAGACAGATGCTTTCTTATCTTGGTGCATTGCTTATATAGAAAGTGAATAACTACAACAGTATCAAAACATCTCCATCTTAAAAACACTTGAAAAGCTGTGCAAGATTTAATTTTTCCCCCCTTATCCATCTGAAAACCACATGTCCCAAACCCACAAAATTACCTTGCCAGTCATTGCCAAAAAAACAGATAAAACACAGTCCTAGCACTTCCATTTGTAGGGAAGGCCTCATGATCATGATGCATTTAGTTTCTGGAGTCAGCAGGCAAATTAAAATTGTTTGACTTTAATATCAGCCTCATGATTTTTTATTTTCTTTAATCAGCCTGAGTTGGCAAAAGTGCTGATGGAAGCCTGTCCTGGGTTGGCTATATGACCTGTTTGTATCCCCAGTTGTCCTCTTGCTTATGCTGGACCTTAAGTTCTGCAGCTTTAAGTTGTCCCAGAAAGAGTGAAGGTGGAGGAAAAAAAAAAAAAACCACTCCTACAAAGCAAGGCTACATTCCAGCGGACAGCTTTATCTCTTTGTTTTTCTTTTCTTTTTTTTTTTCTTACTCTCTCAGGTGTGGGTGCTGGAAGAGCTCACAGCGGAGGGTTTTTCCTCAGATTTTTCCCGGCTTTTTGCACGGAGAGACTTTGTTTCTTTTGCTGGGTATTTTTTTCCTTTTTTCCTCTTCCTGGGACTGGCTGGCATCACGTGGGCCCAGGACACCAGGGAACCCCCAGGGGGCCCCCCCCTCGCTGACTTCTACAGCCGGGCCCGGCAATCGGCCCCCCCACTGGAGGACTGAACCGGACTCAGACGGACTCTGAATCTACCATCTCTTCAGAGGAAGGAGAGGTTTCATTGTTTTCATATTATCCAAATTTTTCCTATACTTGTAAATATTCTATTTGTTAAATAAATAGTTTTTTCCACTTTTCTCTAAGGAAATTCTTCCCGGACCTGTAGGGGGAGGGGCGATTGGAATCGGCTCTTCCTAGCGGAGACCCCCCAGAGGTTTCCTCCTAAATATTTGCCCTAAACCAGGACAAAGCCAGAACCTTCAAGTTTCACCTCTATTAGTAAGTGCTTAGCACATATAAAAAAATTAAGCATACGCTGGAATATGCTCAACATAATCTTAACTGAGTTTGAGGCAATTTAATAGGAACAAAACCAGATCCAAACCCCAGGTTCTGACAAGAAGGATGCTTGTGGCTGAGTGTCTCTTTACTCTCAGCCCTAAGAATATATTTTTACTGTAATTGTCAATTGCATGGAAAACACATATGGGTAGCAGGTAAACAACTGCTGTTCACCAGATGTTTGCTTTTTCAGAGACAAAACCCAAGCACAGCTGTATTTGACAGCAGAGGAACTGGCTGAACTCAGAGGAGAACTTTTGATAGATTATTCTTCAATATTTGCAGAAAAATATGTGCAGTCTTTAAGAATTTTCTGCAAACACTATATTGAATTAAAGCAAAGGGATTTCTTGAAAGGCCCATGCCTTCTAACTCCACATTGGCTTGAATCATGCTCACATGGGATGCTTACCTATCATTTGACTTTAACTGCACCAGAAAGTACCTTCATAATTCCCAAAAAACCCCTCAGATCAGACCAATTTGCACTAGACTGTGAATTTAAATGCCTTTTCATGTAAACACAGTGCTTACATGTAATTTTAAATCATCTGGTGCAGTATACACGTCAGCATATTACAAAAGTATGTGCCTTAAAGTTAAAAAATTGTGTAGCTATGTTGCTAAAATGTGGGCCTACAGAGTTAAAGAATTAGCCTCCAGAGATATGTGGGCTGGAAGATGATCCTTATTTCTTTACAAAAATAATTCTTAGTTCTCTCCCCCTTTCATTTTGTTCAGATAAAAAGGTGAGGGGGAGGAGGGCAGGGAATCCTTCAGGTTTTTTCCCAGCTGTTTTTAAAGAATTCTCTCCATGTATAATGACCGCAATATTATTTCAAATCACACAATACAGTGCAAAAATTCTTAAGAAGTATGCAGCTAAAAAACCTGTAACTATTTCATAAACAGGAAGGGAAAGTTAAAAAAGAGGTTAAGGTCATTAATAAGAATAACAGCTTTGGGACCATGATACTTGGCCCATCATTTAAGGAGAAATTGCAGTAATTATGTGGGCCCAGAGGGTTTCTGCACAGAACCTTATTTACCTAGATCAATGGTGCCTGTCCAAACTCCACATTTGTGAGCCATTTACTGCTACATTCATTAGGGCATACGGCCCAGCCGAGGGTGGTTAATGATTTCTTATTATTCAGGAAGACGACATCACCGAGGCTGCTGGTTATGGCAAAATAGGCATCCCATCAGTGCTTCTGTGCTAGCATGCCTGAGCAGAAAATTGACTTTAGAGCCTCAAAGATGATGGAGAGATGGAGGATCTCATCCAAGTGTTCAGGTACCTGATGGAGCATATTAAGTAAGATGGAGTGAAATGTTTCTCAGGGTCACCCAGGGACAGGACCGGGGTCAAAGGGCACTAATGAAAGTAGAAGAAATTCCAAAGAAACAATATTTCTTTCTCTGAGAGAACCACTGTATTAAAACAGGAGGTGATGTAGTCTTGGTCCTTGAAGACATTAAAGAGTTGACTGGAGACAGTTCTAGACAAGCTGCTCTTTCTCTACACAGATGGGTCAGTATCTACCAGCCCCAAGCATTTTGTGACTCCATAAAAATTATTTCCTTTCCAGTTATAGCAAAGGAAACCAAAAGAGAAAGAAAGATAAAACAGAAATAGAGAAAAAGAATATTATAGAAAAAGAAAAGAGGGAGAGATGGAGAGAGGGAGGAAGGGAGGGAGGGAGGAAGGGAGGGAGGGAGGGAGGGAGGGAGGGAGGGAGGAAAGGAAGAAAGTTACAGAAGGAAGGAAGGAAGTGGCAGAAGGAAGGAAGGAAGTGTCGGAAGGAAGTGTCGGAAGGAAGGAAGGAAGGAAGTGTCGGAAGGAAGGAAGGAAGGAAGTGTCGGAAGGAAGGAAGGAAGGAAGGAAGGAAGGAAGGAAGGAAGGAAGGAAGGAAGGAAGGAAGGAAGGAAGGAGCCCCTTTAGAATTTTTTCAGCTGCTCTATATTGAATTCTACAATCCATTATTGCAGCCATAAAATTCATAACGTATAGAGGAAGTAACGAAGTTACTGTTGCTCTTTTTATCCTTCCCAAGATTCATAGGTGATCCCTATCAGGATTTGGAACAGTGAGATCACCTCTCCAATGGGGTGTTTGAATTTTTATTCTTGAAACCTTGACAAAAGATGAACTGTTTTATTTAGAAACTTGTGGTTAGTCTCACTCCCAACAGATGAGATTGTTAAGTGCATGAGAAGACTTTGTGGGTTTGAAAGCCTTTTTTAAGGCTTATTCCCAAATTCTGGTATCATCCGATCAATACCCAGTTCTAGAGGTGTTGCCTTTCATAGGCCATAGTTTTGTCTGGAGACAAAGGAAAATGTTCCCCCTCTGGTATACTTGGGTCAGTAAATTCTGCAGCAAAAGCAACACTGGTGAAAATTAATTGATCTCGCAAAACTATGCATTTCATCTCTTGGCGTTTTAGAAATGTCACCCTTGTTTCATGATTAAAACAGGGGAATTCATAATCCTAACTTATTACATTATTATGAGAGCTGAACAGGGAATTTAGTACATCTAGTCTTATTCTGAGCTCACAGTTATTGAACAGAACAAACAGTTTTCATTTCTCCGGGCTTTTTATCAGCCTAATTACTAAAGCAATCTGTTTAGCTTTTCCAGCTGCACTAAAACCAGAGCTCTCAGACCGCTTGGTACTGGTTTTCCCTACCTCCTCCAAACCTAAAGTAAGACCCAGTTACTCTGTAAGGAAGTGCCAAGTATAATCTGGAGACACCATTTCAATTGATACAGCTGGATCAAAAAATGGGATGGATTTAGTACATAGGACTGTCCAGACACAGAGTTTACCTCTAATCACAGGCAAACAGTTGAGCCTGTAAGGGTGTCAAGCAAGCACTACAAACTGTCATCAGTAACCACGCCAAATCTAAAATTAGGAAAAATCAACTAATTTATGCTCAAATGTAATACAATCCCACCTCTGTGTAGGAATATTTACAGGATTGAGATGAGAGATGTCAGGGCTTAAATCTATAGAGGCACTTTTCTTTTTCTACTGGCAGATTATTAAATTAGCCCATATTTTAACAAGAATTTCAACTTCCCTGAAGTTTCTGGTCCCAGAACTCTTATACAGATTTCTAATCCAATGTGATTTATTCCCATAATGACACTGCCTTCCAATAACACAAAGAAATCCTTCTTCTTTGTGAGTAGGTGTATATTTTCACACCATTGCATGGTTCCTGTCTGGAAATGCTATGGCTGTATGGATTTTTGTATGTTTTTCTCCATTGCTGAGAGAGTTTACTGTTAAATGTCGGTATATATGAAAACTCACCACTTCATATCATGACAGATCGCCAGCAGAGAATAGTCCAGTTCATCTACACCCAAGACAAAGGCCTGATCTCCTCACAGCTTTCTAGAAGAATTGCTGGAGGCCTCAGGTGAATCACTGAGAAAATATCCTGAGGGTTCAACCGCTATGTTTTAACTGTCATGGAGTTTCAGCATTACTGCACAAATCCCTGCTTTCCTTTTCCCTTCCTTTTGCAAATACTCGTAAAATCCTCTTTTCCTCTTAATGATTTTCTTGTAAATAGAAAACGAGGGTTTGATCATTTCTATGGTGGTATATAGCACAGATTATCATGCTTCAAGATCCAGTAGCTTCACAGGTATTGGAATTTTTATCTTTTTATTTTTTAATCGCAGAAACTTTAAAACTTAAGTGAGAAATCAAACTAACTGATTAAAGCTCCATCAACACTGGAACAGAGATTTGTGATGTCAGATGGAATTGGTACTGCATGACTGCCTTGAGAAATCTTTGGGATTTAGAAGGATAACCTAGAATGCAACCTTCAACACGAAGGTGAAAGGTCCCAATCTACAGCAGTTACCTTGGGTACTGTGCTGACCAGTGGTTTAACTCCAGTGGTTTAATTCCTTTGACAGCAAAAAGACAAAAAAATGCCTGATTTCCTGCCTGCTTTTGCTAAGTTTCGATTACTACCCATGGATTTTGCAGTATCTTTTAATCACTCCAGCAAATCTGCAAGCATATTCAAACATGCTTACAATTTTAAGCCTTTTTTTTTTTAATTCAGAGAAAACAAACATGTGTTCAGCTACCAGTGTAGTCAAAAGGACATATCCAAGTGTCTCAAGGACAAGTATCTTCATTTTTTGTGAATTCACAGTGCTGCATATTTAAAATGTCATAAGTAACATATATGGCTGTCAATCCACCAAAGGTCTTCACACAGCAGAACTGATTCTAGGTCCTAGGGATGTCATCAAGTTCTTCCCACCCACTTTTCATTTATTCTGCCTTGTATAATCATAAGACAAGCTGATCCAAACTTTACTTAATCTTTGCAAATGGAAGTATAATAATTGGATTAATACAAAAGAGAGTCAATTTGCTGATCACAAAGCTTTTTCAGCCCAATGTAAAACTGAAACAGACGAGCAAACAACCAGAGTTCTGAAAGCCTTAAAAATCCTTCTGAACATAATAGACGTGTTAGATGATGAGAATACTAATATTAACATTGTTTAGGTTGAAAGCCAATCAAAGAGAAATAAATGTATTTTAATTTGTGTCTAAATTATGAATCCTTTCTACACTGATTTGTCTTCTCAGCCTTATCCACTGGCAGGTAAGATAATAAAACTGATAGGCATTCTTATGCTGTGGACTTCCAGTAAACCAGTTTACATGCTGTACCATCAATTTCTCAGAGGTTTTATTAAACCTCTGAGATGTAGCCTTTGCCTTCACTATAGACTTTGTAAACCAGCAACAGGCAGGTTTTAAACAGTTTCCCTGTGTTGTGCTGATTGATGGTGCTTACATAACGAAACCCCAGTGGAAAGAGAAAAGGTTTGACTGCCATTTGTTTCTCCCCTGTTCTCTGGGACTGAAGATCCTACTAAAAACACAGTGATAATCCCAGTTCCAAATTGTAAGTGTGATGGTAGAAAATTAAATCACAGCTCAAGCACTTTACCTCGCAAAGAGAGAAATTATTGCATGGCAACATGTTGTAGCAATTACTTCTGTAAAATGGGACAGAGTTGTAACAGAAAGGTCCTAGAGAAATTGTCAAGCATGATTTAATCTGAGCTGTAAAATCATAAAAAGAACAATCTTCTGAAAAAATAATGCTGAAAAATCCAATTTCATCACCAAAAAGCAATTTCTCTTCTGTCTCCAGAAAAATGCACAAACTCAGAGAGGGAACGGTGTCATTTGTATAGGCAAAATGCTTATGAGGTAAGGATTTCCCTGCAGGTGTGGCTTTCAGCAGCATCAGAATGATTCCATTCATTTTAAAACTGTGGATGTGCAGCTGGCCAGCCCTCATAATATGTTTGCTGACTAATAATGTTGAAGTAGCCAAAAGCTGAAACCATTTCTGTTGGAAACAGAAATTGCTCAGGAGCAATTCTCCCTAAGAGAAGTAAAATCGTGAGTTTGCATTTCAATGGTCCAGAGCCCATCACACAGACCTGAAAGCATCAGAAACCAATAAATATCTCCCAAGTAAGTAAACAGCACAGACAATTATGGAGGATGTGTTCTTGCCTAGGCTTTAGCTTACCTGTGACAACAGGATAGTAGAAGAGGACAATGCAAGGCAGCAGTGCCATACAACTGCCTCTCAGAGAAAGAATAATCAGCATCATTAATGGAGACTACAATCACCACTAAGCAGGGAGGAAGATGAGTATTTTATTCAAATTATTCAAATAATGAATTCAAATAATAGGGCCAGAAAATCATACTGATTTTCTCTAGCTTCTTGCCAAGCTATAGCTGTTTTGTAACCCCACTTCCTAATTCCTGTGTTTTCACTGTAAAAGCTCCTAGAGCATTAAAGACCCGAAGGTACCTTATTTCCTCAGCTGAGCTTTCTCAGAACTGGCTCATGCTGAAACTGTATTTTATATAGTTTCCTACACTGCTTGGGAAGCAAAAACTATAATTAACTTTGGTAATTAGAATATTGCAATAACTCTCCTCCCAGAACCACATTTACCATGAAGTTATTAATCTTTGGATCCTATTCTTGCATGAGCCAATTAATACATTGGCAACATTGTGATGCTCCACAAATAGTCTTAAAAAATGCAGACCCAGAACACTGCAGTCTCAAGGATTAATGAACAGCAACCTGGGCATCAGGTTTTAATAATGGCAGACACTGTGTTTGAAATTTTTATATGAATACTAATGAGTTAAGACCCAGCTTCAGTACTCAGTGGTAATTAGAGGAAGAACCTGGCAGTAAAATTTTTTATTGCTTACAGTCATATACTTTTGGGTCTCTGGAATTTCACAAGAGAGGTCTTGATATGTTTTCACAGCACTATTTCCACCACCTCATGGGTTTGCTCATGAGCAACCCAGTGCTGATTCTCATCTCTTCCAGCAACATTCCCACACTGCAGAGGCAAGGAAAGTCCATGTTTTCATAAAAAATGTAGGTTTTAGCAGAATTTCCAAGATTCAGAACAGAGAGCTTTAGACATACCCAGAGAGCACAGTACCCAGACTTCGAACATTATGCAAACAGCCAGCACATTTCCAATCTGGAACATCTCTTTTTTGTGTTTGATCTTTCTTTTTCTGTCTTTTCCAGAGAAACGTTTTTTTTCCTCTCTGAAATCAAGTTGCCACTGCCCACAAAGAACAGAAAAGTGCTTCCTTTCTTTGGCTACTTACACAAGTTTGGCAGTTTTTCATCAAAAAAATAAATAAATGAATGAGTAAAATAAATTTAATAAAGGGGGGAAAAAGGAATAAGGATGATGAAAATACCAAGCAGTTAGTCACTGCAAGTTAAGAAGTGGTCTGGGCAGCATGGATCACATATTATGACAATAGGTCAGGAAATCTCTACCTCTTTGCCTTTCTGGCTACACTCTGTATGAAATGTTAGAGTTGAGAGAAACTGCAAGTGATCCTCTTGAGCATCCAAACAGCAACCTAAAAACTTCCGTTTGAGTTTTGAGGTGGAAATGACATCCAGATTTTGAGTGGGATGGTTGAGAAACAGGAAAAAAATCCAATTTAAGGTCACCTTTAGCAGAAGCAATACAGATTTTATCTGCATAATTAAATCAGTTTTAATTCTTCTGCATGTTTTACAGAAAAGGTTTGCACTAATTTAACAAAGTTGGTATAAATTAGAGGAGTTGTTAAAATTAGTGGGCCACATTTATTCAGACAGTCTGGTCTTAATACTAAACCCACTCTTTAAACAGAAAAGCATAATATTAAAGCCAAGATTTCCTACAGAAGTTGGAAAAATTCTGACATGAGACATGTCTTGAAAGAATTAAAACCTCACAGGAAAAACACCCAACTACAAAGTCCTGACAGCAAAGTATTTCTCTTGAAAGTTCATATATTTGGAAATAAAACCATTAGCAGGTTCTGTATTTCACTTCCATATTTAAGAAAGGAAGCAGAATTTTTCAGGTTGATACTGATTTTTTTAATCTACCTTTAATACTTAAAAAAAATGTACTAGGTAGCCAAAAGACAACTTTAATGCTTCAATTTTCTCAGCTGTTTTTCTATCATTGTTTCATTACCTTAATGAATACCTACACATGGATAGAAATGCACACTAATTTCTGCATGTATAGTGTCTCTTTTAAGAAAAGTTCTGATATTTTGATTTTGGGGGGGCTTTACTCTGCTTAGTGATACGTCATGCTAAAGTCGAACTTCAGCCTTTTAATTAAATTTAGGCTTTCCCTGCCATCATCCTCCTGGATACCTGCCACAAATGATTGTCACTTTAAATACAGCCTCTGGAATAAATGGATATATTGGTTTTTAATATTATATTGTTTGTCTTTTTAATATGATGGAAGAGACATCACCAAGCAAAAAAACAAAAAGATGAATTGATTTTAAAATAAATTATTTCAATATGAACTTCTGTGAAGGAAAACTTGCATGTAGTTTTGAATGTGAAATTTCTTCTAACAAAAATATTTTGGCTATAGATGCTACTTCATTTTTTTTCCTTACAAAAATAATGTTCTCAAAACAGCATAAAAGCCATGCCGTCTAGAAAGAACTCCCAAATTTACTAAGAGCTTCAAACATGTCTGTTTTGGGCAAATGAAGGTCCATCCCTAAAACGCCTCCCAGTCTCAAGAAATGCCATCATACCATTTCTGAAATCAGTACTGCCAAGACTCATTCACCTACTCCAGTAAAGAACCCATCAACTACCAAAAACCCCACAAAATCTAGATTGGAAGGGGCAGTGCCCTAAATGGTTCAAGTAAAATTTAATCTGTTTTTGTGAGAGTGATATGAAATCAGACATCTTTTCATTGGTAGCATAGGTTTTCAAGTGACAATCCTTAAAGAGTCACGAGAAACCAAGGGATTGTAGCAGCCTCATGACTGCATATTCCAGTCTGCACTTTTTATAGTCAAAATTCTGTGGAAAGTTGAGGCTAATTTGAATTGAGTCTGAAAAAATCAATTTTCCACTCAAGTGACACATTATTCTGGTGGCACAGAACCAATTTCAAATTCACATACTCTGAGCCTCTTTAGAAAATACAAATTATTTGTCACGTTAGCAAGAGAAATGCCCAAAACTTAACACAAGACATACTTCTTTCTGCTTTCTGTAATTATTTTTCTCATTCCTGTCAAACTTGCTTAAGACAGACATGTTCAGAGAAAGTGATACCTTCTCCTCCACATTTAGTACCAGAAGCTGGCTGTCAAAAGCAAGTTATAAATTTCACCAAGTAGCTAAAGAGAACTATCATAATGCAAAATGTTGGCACTGCTTATGCTACAAATCACCTTTTTTTTTTTTTTTTTGTCTGAAATTCCTTTCATTAAAAAGTTCCTGATTATTGGCAGGTAACAAGAGATAAAATTTTAGGTAGATGAAGATGTGCTCCCTCACAGCACAGCAATAGCCAGCCTTATCATGCCACGTGAGAAAAATCTTCGTTTCCAGTCTACATATCTTGGTAGCTGTAGGAAATAACAGTCACTTCAGATAATTCTGTTTTCAGGACATGTATCATTACAAACAAACAAAACAAAACAGAAGACAAAACCCCACAAACAAATACCAAGCCAAAACCAAACCAGCCTCCCATACAGTACCTGAGTTGCAATTTGACAGTTTGGGACACATGGAATTACTCCGCATTTAATGTTTTGGTAAATAGAGGTTTTCCTTGTTAAGCTGTTGATGTTTCTCAATTCTTAAGGTCTTTCTTCTTGGTTTTTGGTTGTTTTTCTTTTCAGGAGTGCAGAAAACCACAGATTATACTTCTATCTGATGATTTCTCAAGTCCTGAATGCAGGATTGACATGGGCAAAAGTTGTGTGAACAACCTGTGGGCACAAGCTGTGGGAGTTGACAGCCTGACACTGAAAAAGAAGCTGTCATACATAGAGTCCTTTGAGATCCTTTGCCACAAAAAATGGAAACAAAGTGAAGGGAGAGAAAGCAAAAATAAGAACATCCAAAATATTTCTTATGGAGATGCTGTATCTACTATTTAAAATGACCTTCAGTGAAGCTCTTCACTAATAAATTCACACTCACTCTACACTCTGGTCTTACAAAAATTGCACATTTCAGTGACAGGTATGCAGCTATCCAAGTCTGGAGCAGTAAACCAAACTGATTACTCACACTGTAGATACTTTCCAAAGATAAGCATGGATGTTTCATTTCTTTAATTAATAGGAATTAATTATCTGAATCTTTCAGGCAACTTGGCTATTTCATCCCAAGCTAAGGGCAAGGAAAGGAATAGGAAGGAACTACATAAAAAAAAAAAAAGTTCAAAAGAATGCAAATTTGTTCTGATATTCTCCTTATATGACTTGAACCCAAAGACAGACTGCAGAGTCTGTGCTAAGACTCAAGGGTCTTTTTGCCTGCAAATTTTTAAGCCAGGCCAAGGGAAGACTTGCAATGAATCACAGCAAATCACAGCTGAAATTCTGCAGAAAGGCTATTGCAAAGCGATAGGGACTACTTTGCTCCCCCATTTTCAGTTCTGAATAACCTGACCCATGGAAAATTTCGCTATTGCAGAAAAATTTTGAGCAAAGCCTCATACAACCTAAATCCACAGTATTCTCCAGGTCAGATCAGGGGGCTGTGCTGCTCCTCCAGACTGATTTCAGTGATTCTGGCAGAGAGATCTGCTTCTGCTTAGGGAAAATGATTAAAAAAAAATTTTAAAAAAAAGAGATTGCCTGAAGGCGGAGTTCATCTCACATGCTCTGCCTGTTTTCCCTTCCTGCACATAAAACTGGCTGGTGACTTGGATATGTCCCTGTTCTTCAACTGCAGTTAAACTGCCACTGTTAGACCACAGCTGAACATAGGCTGGTGACAGCATCTCCAAGCATGTGAGGATATTAGAAAGGCAGACAATCACATGAAAAAAATGGATGTGCCAAAGCAAAAGCTACTAGCAGAGATTAAAATAAATTAAAGAAGGCCAGAAGTCCCTGAGAAAAATGCTTTTGACCATTAAAGGTCTAAATTTCTACATGGAAAAATGTATAACACCGTTCTTTAAAATAGTCAATAAAAATAGCAGTATCAGATTCCTCTCTGGCAGAAAGCTACTGAGATGTTACCTAGAAATAACAGATAAAATAGCTCCCTGAAAACAGGAGCATCACTAGCCAGAGCATAAATTCCCCTGGGATCAAAATCCCACCAACCTCAATTCAGTGTAAATTCATAAGGATCAGATATAATCCAGATTTTTTGGACTCAGAGGAATAAATATTTCAAATACATGTGGATCATCAGCCTAGAACTGGGATATTTTCCCATTCCTGCATGATATTCTTGTATTATAAAACCAGATTCAAAGTGCAGATATACTGACTCTCATTTTGTCCTGATCCTCATTTATATATACAAGTTTATACATACATATATATATATACATATATGTATATATGTCTATTCAGATGCAAACACATACTTGCAAAAACACACTACACAAATCCGTGTTAAAATGTGAACCCAACCCTTACAGCACTGTCGCACAGACTTGAGTTCCAGACACATTTGGACAACGCTCTCAGGCACAACTTGTGCATTTTGGGGTGTCGTGCACAGGGTCAGGGGTTGGACTTGATGATCCTGATAGCTCCCTTCTAACCCAGCATGGTTCTGTCATACTGTTAATCATTTTGAATGGAGAAAATAAGGGATTTTGCTGAGAGTTTTTGGAGAGAAATGTGAATTAATGCTTAATAACAGCAACAAAACCACCTCTCCTCAATTAAAAAACAAACACTAAGGAAACATAAGCAATAGTTTTTATTTCCTTCACAACCAGGACTATTTGAATAAGACATGAGGGCTTTGTTTTTGTTGCCTGGTTCGACAAAAATTTCTCACATTTATGTTTTTCATCAATGGATAAAGACCAGGCTGCAAAGGGTCAATGCATTTTTGCCTAAGAGAGCATTTCCAAGATTAAAACAGCTCATGAAGTTCAGCACTTGACAGCCTAAAGGTCAGCTTTTAAAAATGCAGAAAGAAAGAAAGAGCAAAGTGTCCCAAGCATGCTTGAAAGCAGAAGGTAATACCAAGGAACAACCTTTGTGACTGGCAGGAAGCTTGCAAGTGTTATGGTTATTTATAAATTGCTTTAAAGATCTTGTCTCTTAGTACATTACTGTGCACTGGTAGAAATATCACTAAAGGAAACCATATCTGAAACAAAGTTACAGACGAAGAAATAACCTTTTCAACACACCCTTTCCTGAAGTCTTGCTGAAGTCAGTTTTATTACCTAGACCTGTCTAACTGCTACATTTCTTCAGCAGAACAGTGATTTATTCTTTATGTTGTGAGATATTTTAATATTAACAGCTACTTAAAATGCTTTAAGACTTTAGACTATTTAGTCTTGCTGCAGGAGGTTTCAAACATCAGAAGCATGGATTTTAACTGAAAAATAACAGGAAAAACCTGATAAATTAAAAGGGGAGAAAAAAACCAAATTAAGCAAGCATTAAGATTCCTGAGCTGGCTTTGAAGATACTGCTATCATATCAATAACAATTAAAGGCAGAACTAAAAGCTTATAAAGAAGAAATCTTAGGACAATAACTGAAGAAAGGAAATGCAGTAACATGCAGAAGCCATCCCTAGATGAAGCCATAATTAGATGAAGAATCGAGACAGGCTTTCTCTGATGAAGAGGTGTCTAAAGCCTTTGACTACTGTCAATGCTGTAGGACAGAGAAACATATTTTCACAAGTCTGTAGCAGTCTTAGTAATCATCAGAAACCAGAAACTGTGAATTCCCACCTAATTTTGCTTGTGCTGATAAATGAAAAGTAGTTGCCAACAGCACCTTTTCGAATATGTTCTCTGTAGAAAACTCCATACCTCATGACATTAGGAACATCCTAAAAGGAACAGTTTTCACACAGAGAGAAGACAGCTCCCTGAGAATCTTGGGAAATATCTTGGAAGATAAATATTACACACCTTTTTAAGCATCAGTAGCTTAGGCTGATGATACATGGAGTTCTTAATAAAAGAATCAGAATTCATATAGGCAGAATACGGGGAAAAATATGCAAGACTGATGTTATACTTAAAAACAAAAAAAAACACAAAAAACCCAACAAAGACAAGATAAAAACAGTAAAACAATGGTGGAAAATGTTTCCTAAGGCAGGGTAAAACGAGTCTGCATCACACTGCAGGGTGCAGATAAGGTACAGAAGACATGATTCTGCCAAAATAGCTCAAATAGGCCATTTTTATTCCTTAAAAGTTAAGTCTTAAAGTAAGTGGCAATGCAACTAAACTAAACAGGCTTGCAATCCTACTCCCAGATCTTCAAAAAATGAGCAGCAGGCACCCTTGGCACAATAATTTTGCTTGGAATTACCTCCTGGCATTTTTTCATGGTCTTCAGGTGAAAGTCTAACTTGCTGAGGTGTTCCTGTTGTACTGAAAACTATTTCTTCAGTCTTTATTGAGGCCTCTTGTCTCGACTGTTTAAAGAAACCAAATATGTGTGAGTTCATATTAGATGTAAAAAGTCAAGTTTGGAAAAAGTATATATAAATAACACCACTGGTACACATGTCATCCATGAAGTGTTGGCAGAGATTTTAGTCCCGTTTCTGTGACAAAATGGGAAAAATGACCAGCGTACTAATGTCATTTTCTCTTCTCATTCCTTACACAAAAACTTAGTGGACATAAGAAATAATTTTTGAACATACACATGAGAGTGTGATACACATAGACACACGCTTCTTCAATATTAATTTCAGCTTGGGAAAAGAAAATCCAAGCAGATGACTCATAATTCTTCAGGGTATAACAACTGCTGAATGGGGACATTTTCTAAAAAATACAGCATCATACTTGATCAAAAACGACTACAGGGAACATTTCCCAGTGGAACAAGATGATCTTTAAGGTCCTTTCTACCCCAAACCTATGACTCTATGATCTACCTTGTCTATCCCACTCAGGATTAAATAGAAACCTGGAGAAAAGCTACTCACAACTCCTCCAAGACTTCAAATATTACAGGCATATGAAAGTGGAAATGGAGGAATTTTGAGTTCAAAAGTATGACATATGTAGATCTGTAGGGTATAAAATATCATCAGAGGAGGAACAAGAGTATCCCTTATAATGCTGTATGACTGATATACTTAAGAGCACCATCTTACTGTAGACAGCAATGTATTGTTCAGAATTCATTGGACAAGGTAAATTGGCTGCTAAATCCTTTTTTGGCTTCATATCTCTCCCCTGCAGCCCTTTTAGCTGTTGCCTCTGACCACTGACAGGTTGCACATCTCACTTTTTAAAATATTGGATATGAGAGTGTTTATTTTTTTGGAAGAGATTCGGCAGTTCTGAAAAGCACCCTGTTGTGATCAAGAGAAAATAGAATGTAGTTAGCAAAGGAAAGGTGATAATTTTGTCTTTTTTTTCCCTCTTTATTCACCTAATTACAAAGTAAAAGAAGCTCAAGTCTGAAAGCACCTCCCTTGTTATTTCAGAAGCAATATTATGAAAATGGCAAACTAAGATCCCCTCTCTACAAGCACTAAATAGCTTTCATTGAATTATTTCCAGCAATGATTGTCAATTCATGCATAAATGCTTGTGGCAACTGTGGACTTCTATTTTTTAGACTCCCAAGTGTAAATATATTGCCAAAATGCACATTATGCTACTGCCAGATGTTAAATGACATTGGTTTTGTTTTTACATTCACTCCCTTGTTTGTTTCCTCTGGTTTGGAAAGATACAGACTTTTGGAAAATCCCTTTCTCATATAATTCAAGCCTGCTTGTACTCACAGTATGGCTTCTTTGTCCTCACAAACTGCTTCATAAATATGCACTGATAAAAGCAATAAACCTGCTTAAAAAATTATATACATACTTGGTTTTTTAGCTATTCTCATAAAAAGCCTTCACTTATACAAATCCTCTGAACCAAGGGCTTAGCTGTTAATAGTGACACTGCATGCAAGAATAGTAGAGAGAGTCAAAAAGACAAAATAAAACAGAAATTCTACATGACAAACTATTCTGCTAAGTCCTGTCATGAATCATGACCTTAACCTTTCTGAAAAATTTATTGCAAACATGGGACTGAATATAAATATTTTATAGTGCCCATGAATCTGAACTTCAAAATTTATTAGGGTTATGCAGAATTTCTCAAAGTATTTTCTTTCAATTCAGAAGTAGCAGCAAATTTTGGATGAGAATATGGAAAAAACAAGAACTGTTTTCTATCCAGGAGAAAGATAATAGCACTGGATTCCCTGCACTTGTGAATATCTTCATTCCTCTTCCTTAAAGGGAGAAATGTCAATCCTCATCCCTTTAGGGCACAATAAAAAAAATTCAGGCCCAAAACTCAGGAAACAGAGCACCAGAAACTTTTTTTTGCCCACCACAGCATACACCTGCTGCACACAGTTCATTTTGCTGTTTTTTAGCTTTGGGAAAAATGAGCATTGGAAGCAGGAGGGGCACATGAAGAGGTCACAGTTTTTTAAACTGTGAGAAACCATTGATTTATCAAGTCAATACATTTAATTACCTATAAGTGCATTTTCTTACCCATTTAAACAAAGATTAACATTGCTTGCAAAACTGAAATATTTTAAGCCAGGCATTTCACACATCTCACCAAACTGGTGCTCAGAAATGTACCCCAGGTACAGGTGAGAACAGTACACCTTGAACATCTGACACCAGCTTTCATCTGGAATGGTCATTTGGGAATATAATCTCTTCACTAAAACGGGATTTCTGACTCTGTCTTAAAGAGAGAGATAAAAGGAATTTAAATTCACAAAAAAATGGAAACTACCATTTAATGCAGAATTATCCTTCATCTGTCAGTAGAAGGCATAATTAATGAAAAAATTGTTTTTATTCTCATACACAGATGTGTGTACAAGTAGTCAGGTATATAAGTTCTGACAATTTGTATAGGAAAATGGGAATAGAAAGCAGGATAACTCCTCTGATTTACTGACAGCAGATAACCCAGTATGAGCAGGCAAAGGCAGGAAATGTCACTACTAAATATCCCTGTGGAAGTGGAATTTGTTCAGCTAGAATAAACTCTCACAATAATCCTAAATAGAAGTTTGCTCCCAGAGTTTTTATTCCCCAGTGAAGATAAGTATATGTGTGTGTGTATGAGGGAAGGCAACAGATAAGTCAGAATGTATTTGTTTGAAATGTGTGCAAAATAGGATGCTGAAAAAAAAATCATGGTCACATAAGAGGCAAAGGGCTTGTAGAAAACACCTTATTATTACAATTAATTGTTGTAATTTTTCCAGGAATTTCTTATTTATTTTGTAACTGTCTTTACCTCTAAAATGTGTTTTCTGCAAAGGACTCTATACTGCTGTAAGACAGTAACACCAGAATCCAAATGACTTGTTTATGCTACTTTTGTTGTCAACAACGAGAAAAAGGGATTCTCTCAGAAAATCTACATTGTAATTAAGTCAATTCATCATAATTTTGAGGCTACGCATTCATGGAATAGATTTGTTGATGTTCTTTATGAGTACACTTAATCCTTTTTAATTATTTATTTCTTATTCTGTTAATAGCTTCTCCAATCAAATGTTTTAATCAAAATCCTTGACTATTGTTAGATGGGTAGAAGACTAAAAGCTTTGAGTTTTAATTTTTTTACATGCTAGGGCATATTTTATTTTTGAGAGAATATCTTCTAACTGGCTTTTATTTCTTTTACTTAGGGATTTATGCAAAAGAGGAAATAAAAATATCTTCAAACTGCTCCAAGAAGGGTGAGTCCCTCAGACTCTATTAATGTTGTATTAATAGCAAGAGATTTCTGACACTTAGAAGAACTCCTCCTTGGGATCTCACAAAAAGTTTTTCTCTCCTTTTCCTTACCCAGGGTTTATAGCTCTGGTGAGAGACAGCTGCAGGTTTTTCTTCAGTTCAGTTTCAGCACACAAATATGAGTGCAGACGTTTTACATCTTGCTGAGGGCTCCAGACTTTTGGTTATTGGATGTGACGAAGGAAAACTGACACATCACAGCAGTGTCCATCACTAGTTTGCAAAGGCTTGACTAAGATGCTTTATGCATTTGACTCCAGGAAAACCCATACAGCTATCATTTTCCTGAGAAGAGAAATACCTTAACCCTGATTAGAGCTAAGCACTTAAGCTCTGAGTGACATGGACCTGGAAATCCAACATATTTAGAAGGAGAAGCCTTCTACTCTTACTTTATAAACCCATTCAAAGTCAGTCTTCTTTCTTTGTGCATTTTAGATTGCTTTTCCAGACCACCGCTAAGGCTCAGTTCTGGACTGCCTCATTCTAAATCCCCTTTGTGTTCTAATTGGATTTTCAGTGCTCGGATACTGCTCTAATAAAAATCATTAGAAGCTAGTTCTCATTTTTAACCAGCTGTTCTCATTATCAACTACCCAATTAGGTTTTTTATAACCCTACTTGACATCCTATTGCATGCTTGAAAAGCTAATTTTGAATAAACTTTGGCTGTTTACAGTAATTTTCTTGATGTTTAGTCTTGAGCAACAAATAAGCGTGAAGATAAAGAGAGAGAAGAAACAATCAAATCTTCTTCCCTGTATTAACAACCTTATTCAGTTTATTACCTCCTAAGACTCTTAATTCAGTGTTTCAGCATTATTCAAGAATTTTTGTGTAAATGAAATAAATTACATTGTCATCTTCTCTCTATTGTTCTGACCTCATATCAACATCTAAACTAAACATTAAATCATGGATTCACTAAGTCTGGAAAGAAAAGGTTATTGAGTTCAAACACTAACCCAGCACTGCCAAGTCCATCGCTAAACCATGTCCCTGAGTGTCACACCTACATATTTCTAAAATCTCTTTAGGGATGGTACTCAACCACTGCTCTGGGCTGCCCATGCCAGAGCTTAACAACCATTTGAGCCAAGAAAGTTCTCCTAATATCCAACCTGAATGTACCCTGGAACAACTTGTGTCCATTTCTTCTTGTCCTATCACTTGGTACTTTGGACAAGAAATGAACACTCACCTAATTACAACGTTCCGTCAGGGAGCTGTGGAGAGCTGTGAGGTCCCGTCTGAGCCTCCTTTTCTCCAGCCTGAGTCCCTTTCCCAGCTGCATCTCATGCTCCAGACCCTTCCTCAGCTCTGTTCCCTTCTCAGGACACACTCCAGCCCCTCAATCTCCTTCTTGTCCTGAGGGACCCAGAGCTGCCCCCAGGATTTGAGGTGTGGCCTCAGCAGTGCCCATCACAGGGATGGTCACTGCCCTGCTCCTGCTGCCACCCCATGGCTGGGACAGCCCAAGGGCCATTTGCCTTCTTGGCCACTTGGGTACCCCTGGGCTTGTGTCCAGCTGCTGTCACAGCACCCCCAGGGCCTTTTCCAGCCACTTTTCCCCCAGCCTGGAGGTGCAGGGGTTGTTGTGACCCAAGGGCAGGGCTCAGCACTTCCCCTGGTTGTACCTCACCCCTTTGGCCTCATCCCATGGATCCAGCCTGTCCAGGCCCCACTGCAGAGCCCTCCTGCCCTCCAGGAGATCCACACTCCCACCAGCCTGGGGCTGTCAGGAACTGCCTGAGGCGGCCCTCGATGCCTTCATCCAGACCTTTGCTGAAGATGTTAAACAGGCCTGGCCCAGCACTGATCCCATGGGAGCCCCAGTGGTGCCCAGCCCAGCTGGATGCCCCTGCACTCCCCAGCACTGCCCTCAGCCAGTGCTTCACCAGAGAACAGCGTGAGCAGCAGCTTCTCCAGGAGATGCTGTGGGAGAAGGTGTCACAGGCTCTGTAAAGTCCAGGCAGACACATCCACAGCCTTTCCCTCAGCCCCTGAGCAGCTCACCTTTTCCCAGGAGGAGATCAGGTTGGTCAGGCAGGCCCTGCCTCTCCTCGCCCAGGCTGGCTGGGCCTGATGGTCTGGGTGTCCTGTACCTGCTGCTGATGGCACTCGAGGTGATCTGCTCCATGGCCTCCCTGCCACTGAGGGTGGGTGCCAGGCCTGTCATTCCCTGGATCCTTTATCCAGTCTTACTTGTAGATTGTCATCACATTTGCCAACCTCCAGTTAACTGAGTCCTCCCTGGTTAAGCAGGCATTAAAAATGATAGTAAGGAACTTGTTGAGCTCTTCTGCCAGCTCCCTCAGAACCTCTTTGGAGATTCTATCTAGCCCCATATGATCACTATGATACATCGTATGTACTACTAACTAACATTCTTCAGAAAACAACAACAACAACACCACATTTTTCATAATGTTTTCAAGGGTATTTAGTCATATCTCTGGCATTGCAGCAGAGAATTACAGGCAGTTGGTGGATGGAGTGGAGTCTCAAAATATGGCAGAGGACAGATTTTAACACTCACTCACTCACATAAAATTCTCTCTGTCAGGATACCATTTCTATTTCATCACAGTTAAAAAAAAAACATAAAAAACACCTTTCAAGTTTGTCAAAAATATCAGTTTTTTGGATACTTCTTAAATCTTCTAGAAACTGACTCAAGGCCACAAGTAAAAAGCTATCGAGTTTGCCAGACTCAAAATAACAGAAAGCCAATATATTGACAACCCATTCTGTGGATTTTCTAGATGGGTTTTCTCCATTGTAATTTCTCTTTCCACTGACACCTTTAATGAAGGTTCAACTACAAGGAACGTTTTGTTTTACCACCTGAAGCATCATGTAAAGGTCCCTAGTAGAAGTTCAACAGAGAAGTCCTTGCTTAAATATTAATCTAAGTGATGTTTGTTCCGATACCTGTCCTTGTATAACGTCCTGATTCTTCCCTCTGCCCAAACCAACTGCTTTCAAAGTGAAGCTCCTTTCTGTTATTTGTATTACTGGTAAGAAAGGAACCTCCGCATGGCAGATTCAGTCAAGGCAAAATATTAAGATCCATTTCTGACTATAGAAGGTGTATTGTATGAGGCTGGAATCCCACTGAATTCCTAATAAATACATTTTCATATATACCAGAAAAAAATATCATAATTGCATTAAATTTCATATTTACATATACATAATAATTTCCATTTTCTGATTAAACAAGGCAAATTACTCCTCCCATGATCCAAATGCCATGTCTGAACTTCTAGCAGGAATAAGGCAAGTGTTTAGGGTTCTTCATTGCAGTCCCTCCTCACAGCCTGTTTTCATTCTTTTGCCGCATAAATTATTTGAAAAACTGTTACCTATTAGCTGATATATTTCTGAAATTTTGTCTGTTTTTACTGTGGTAATCAGCAAATCAAATAGATGGAGAAAATATATTTTGAGACACATATCAAATTAAAATAATCGCAATTTTCATGGCTCAACACAAGTTGAATTCGCAATAGAAAAGATTTCTCTAGGATCTTTCTGAAGGAGTTAGATATTTGGACTTGAAGGAAAATGATCTGTTCACCAGAGAAACATATTGCAGCCTAAAAAGGAGCTGATCTGGGAAAGGCATAATTCAGAAGCACTTTTGCTCCTTATAATGGGGTTGCAACACTTATAGTATTGTCCTTGTTCTTTTCATCTGTTTCTGCATCAGCTGACATATGTTGATGTTTCTAATCTGGGTTTAGTTTTACTGAAAAAGTTAAAAAAAGATTCCTGCTAATTGCAGATCTATACGATAGTAAGCATCCATCACTAAACTCTAAATTCAACACTGCAACTTCCTGTTTAAAAATAATGAACTCAAAATTTAGGGAAAGTGGAAAAGCCATCTGAGTTACTTTGTGCACATCTGGGTTGCACTTGCTTAGCTTCTATTTTTAACTGAAGACATAAATGACCCAGAAACTTCACATTTTTGTTATTTAAAATTCAAGAAGCAATATTCCCCGAAGCTGTGTCTTTAAAGAACTATTGTCAGGCTCTCAATACAGTCATGAGAAGTGGCAGCACTGAAACTGTAAGTGTGGCTGCTCCCAACACAAAAGGGCTGGGAAGCACAAAGCTTCAAAGGCAGGCAGTGATGAAACAGTGTTGCATCAAACAAAGCAACAAAACAAATTCTGACCAGCTTTCTTCTATAACGTTTTCTATCCCAGAAGAATTTGCTCAATTAAATATCTCATGACTGATAAAATTAAAAATAAACATTTGAAAACCAAAAAAATGCCAGTAACATGAACAGCATGAATTCAGAGAGATCTTTAATGATGCCACTTAGCGGGCAAAAAAATATCCCCATGTATTTGCAAAAGGCAATTTTGAAATTCTGGTAAAAATTAAAACCTTTGCAGCATTCATAACCTGCAAGCCATAAACATACCACATGCATGAGAAAGAGGTGGCTTTTGAACTGGAGCCAGGCTGAAACAACATTTCAAAGAGGCAAAAGGAGCCATTTCCTACAGAGATTAAGAGCACAGAAACTAAATCTCGACCCTGATCTCACTGTCAGTCCTCATTTAAGAAGCAATCAGCAAGTTTTCTGTTTCACTGAAACACTTCCATTCTAGTACTTCTTTTGCTATTTTTCATGGCCTTGCTGTTCTTTGTGACTTTGGCCTATAAAGCTGCATGATAAAAGTTTTAGTCAGAAAGTTCTGTGAAACCAACTGCCTGACACACAAAGTATTTACATTTCAAATGAACTGTTACAAATAAGTGTTTGATTTTAATAAAGCATTTATGAAAGGTTAATTGCTAGCTAATAAGAGCACTTGTTTGGTCAGTGGAAAGGAAATATGAACCTAGTCAATCTACTCTTATCTAGGAGCAAAATATGCTATAAAACCAGGTAGTCCTTTTAATATGTTTTAATTTTTTTAATTTAATGCTAGCACTTGGTAGTAAAAGGATAGTCTTTAATTCTCTAGACAGACATCACAACAATGCTCAACAAGATTATATCATATGACCTTAACACAGACATGGTACAGAACAGGTTCAGCAGAAAAATCATGGAAAGTTGAAACAAACCTCTGAGAAAGCCACGAAAGTTGGCTTTTGCTCTCTCTGAGATGTGTGAAAGACCACAATTCATCAAAGGCAAACTACTATAGCCATATTAATTTTTTCTCCTAGTGCCAGAAAGAACAGAAATGTTTACATTTCTTAATTAAATTAATAATTATGAATAATTTACTCTTGTGACTTTGTCACAATACTGAGAAGTATTAATTTCACAGTTCCTATCTACAGTACATCCTGGAATGCCTGTGCAGCTACTCAAGACAGAGTCTAACACCCAAAATTAGTAGCAGGGTCCCTGAAAATTTGAGTTTTCTTTCTCTTGTTCCCCTCGTACTTTCTTTTCTGCAAAAAAAAAAGTCTTTCAAGTAAATAGCAAAAGATTAAAATAAGAAAAAAGGAAAGAAAAACCAAAAATGTTCCAAATATTCCAAAAACACACATTACTTTGTATTTTTGTCCTCTTCCCTTCTCTTTCTCAGTCTTTCCTGTGCAACTTGCTCTTTTATGGGGTTCAAGCACAGGCTCCAAGGTGGGCTGTTACTGCAGCCACCTGACTCTGTATCCACAGGAAACAACTCTATAAATTCTTTTGCATGATAAATTCACCAGAAGAAGACTTTCAGTTAGAAATCTTATAGGTGTCCTGATTTAAGCTGGAAGGCAACTATATGATTGTCCTGGGTTGGCCATATGATTTTTTGTATCCTCAACCATCCCTCCTGCTTATGCTGAATATTAAGCTCTGCAGCTTTAAGTTAGGCCCAGAGAGACAGAGAGAGTGAAAGCGGAGGGGAAAAAAAAAAAAAAAACACCCACCGTGTGTCTGCAGGAGTTGCACCTTACTCCCCCGAAAAATCCTTGAAGGAGACTGTGTTCAAGCAGGACAGTGGTATCTCACTCTTTGGCTAGGCACTCACGGAGCACACAGCAGAGGGTTTCCTCAGATGCTTTCTCTGCTTTTTTGAAGGGAGAGACTTTGTTTCTTTTGCTGTTTATTTTTTTTATTTCTTTGCCTCCTCCTGGGACTGGTCGATATCTCCTTGGCCCAAGACACCAGGGAATCCCCGGGGGGCCCCCCCTGATTTCTACAGCTGGGCCAGGCAATCGGCCCCCCCACCCCCGCTGGAGAACTGAACCTGACCCAGATGCCATGAACTCTGGATCTACCATCTCTTCAGAGAGAGGAGAGGTTTCATTGTTTTCATATTATCCAAATTTTCTATGCTTGTGAATATTCTATCTGTTAAATAAATAGTTTTTTCCACTTTTTTCTAAGGAAATTTCTCCCGAACCTGTTTGGGGGAGGGGTGGTTGGAATCGGCTTTTCTAGAGGAGACCCCCCCACCCCCACCCCCAGAGCTTTCCTCCTAAAATTTGCCCTAAACCAGGACAGATACCCTAAACTTCTTCAGTGGAGTTGAATATTGATTCTTCACTATTTGCAGATTCTTGGAAGATCCATTCCCTGCAGGGAAAGGAGGAAGAATTAGATGAGTATCCTCCTTCTTTCAGGAAGATGGAGCAGCATAGGTAGTTTACCATTCATATAATTTAATATTGAATTAAAATCTTGCAAAATTTATGTACTCATGCAAAATGTGCTTACTGTAACAAAGCAAATAAGGTTGAAAAAATGATTCAAATGCCAGTCATCCTTCACGGCAGCAGAGGGTGGCATTCTCTGAGTGATCAACCAAAGAGACACAACAGCCACACAGAAATGTGAGCTCAGACTTGGAACAAGGAGTGATTTTGTGACAATGGCTGGGGTCTTGATGACAGAAAAACACTGAAACATTCCTGTAGAGGCTTTCAGCTTTGAGATTTTGCCCCCAAACTCTGGAGGGATGCAGAGCTCTCCTGAAGAGGACAGATCCTTGCCAAGGGCATGTTTTCTACCAGTAGAAGAGCACGTACCCCAATAATTCCTTTTAGTTTCTATATTTTTCAGATCCTCCAGTGATATTATCAGTATTATTTTCAGATGTGCTTGAGAGGCTTTGTTCTTTTGTTCTAGCAATAAAGACAGTGAAATTAGCCCTATAATGGGGTTATTTGTAGAGTGTGGATAGCTGAAATCAGTTGGTCCTACTGGGACTAGTTGATGTTCACATTCAGAAGACCTAAAAAAAAATTTAAAGTATTAAACCTGCATTAACTCGTATTAATACATCTTTTTGAAAACCAAGCCCTGTGGTTTTTTGGAATTTTTACAAGGTACTTAAAATTGTTAGACTCTTCTGAAAGTACTAGCTTCATGCTAAATAAAGCAAATCAGAATGCAATACCTGGACATTCAAAGAGGGTGGAAGGGGAAAAGAGATAAGGTCTGTATCACTGGAATTTTCTCTGTTAAATAACCTGGGCACTCATATTACAAGCAGAAATATTCAACACTCCCCACAAAAAGGAGGAATGTACAAAATAGCTCTTCTTGTATTTTGATTAATATTAATTCCTTCTTCCTTCAAACAAAGAAGCAAGGGGGAAAGGGGATCATTCCAGAGGTCTTACAGCCTCCTTTTTCATTTACTAGAGTCAACCTTTGACCAGCTAAATAACTTTGTGTCTTGCAAATCACAGAAGCCACTGGAAGTGATGACCAAAAACTGCTCTAGCTGTGATTCTGATGTTGAGAAAACAGAGGTCACTGATGGCCACCTGCAAGAAAGATCATTAAGCAGTCAGTGACTAAAACCGCAGTGCACATTTCCATCTGTATTCCACTCAGCACCCAGTCCTTGTCACTTATTCCCTTTAATTTCACTCTCCATTACCAGCTGCTTTTGCTACAAAGCTGCCTCTGCATCACGTCTCAACCTCCCGATCCCGCAATTAACAGCCTCTCCTAATTGCACTCAGCTGCAGGTCATTTTGCTACTGCCCCTTGAAGGGAGCTGGCTGAGACCCTCTGTCAGGTAGATTTCACCTACACTCATCCTTTAGCCTTTCTACAGTTGAGGGGAAAAAAATAAAAAGAATACTTGCTTCCTAACTGCTAAATGATAACAGATCCGTTTCTCTAGAAAAATATTGTATTTCCAAAATGCCTCACTTGCTTTTGAAATTCTCTTCTAGCAATCCAAATTTTCTAATTTCCAAATTATCAAGAACAGAATTCTTTTTAAAAAAGCAGCAACAGATATTCTGCCTATTGGAAGTATCACAGTGCACAAAATCATAAGGACAGATAGCTTTTAATTAAAAAAAAAAAAAGAAATTAATGTGTTAAAATGTTTCTTCTGAAGGAAATAAAACTGCCAATTCTTTAGAAATAATCCACAAAACTCTAGTTATGGATGACAATGTATTAATATTAATTTGACAACGGCAGATAAATTATGAGGGGGAACAGTTTTAAACCACAGGTTCTTAAACTTCATTACTCTACAAGCAGGAATTCCTGGCAATTTCATGATCTTTTTTTCTGGTCATAGTAAGATTAAGAATGTATTCTCTTAAACTGTAAGGTTTGGGGTTAGGCTTTTTTCAGAACTGAATCAGGCATGGAGAAATCAGCCAAAAAGCATGGAGAAAGTAAATCAAAAATTAAATAGCAATTCACTTCCTGCACCAATTCTAGAAATGAAAATTTTCTGAATCATTAGGACTAGCATCCATTCATAAAGCTTGACAATGAAACAATTACTTAAATATTTTCTGTATTCTATTGTTTAGATCCGTTTAAATATTTCTGTTGAACTCTAGTATCATGACGGTTCTTAAGACCAATCTCTTTTTTAAAAGATTTTCAAGATGATCAAGAACTAAAGGTCACTGGGTGTAAAAGCCTGAAATACATACTGCTAATATTTCCTAGCCTATAGTAATAACTTAGACATGTAAAATGAGCCACAAATTTTCTTAAGAGTTCATTCAGTGGTCAGACACCACCACTTTTGAGGGAGGCATGCTGTCCTGTCCACAGCTAAAAGCATCTAGACAGATTAAACCTGACAAAACAAACCAGTCTTAACGTTGCATTTGAAGTTCTTGACAGATAGAAAAGGAGTTTTGCTACTGGCACTGCTAAACTGTGCAGCTTTTGGCAGTCCTGCTTCCCAGCCCACACCTTGAGCAGCTCTCTGAGGACTAAAGATGGGGCAAGAAAAGGCTGTGCTTGGCTTTGGTCACAGAGTGGTGCTGATTTATTCTTTACACACTGTCCTGGGTTGGCCATATGACCTGTTTGTATCCCCAATCATCCCCTTGCTTATGCTGGACATTAAGTTCTGCAGCTTTAAGTTGGTCCAAGGAAGACAGTGAGAGTGAAGGTGGAGGAAAAAAAAAACACTCGCCGTTTGTCTGCAGGATACTACGAACCAAGGCCGAGAGAGCGGAGAGGCTGCATTCCAGCAGACAGCGTTATCTCTTTTCTTTTTTTTTTTACTCTCTCTGGTGTGGGGGTGCTGGACGAGCACACAGCGGAGGGTTTTTCCTCGGATTTTTCCCGGCTTTTTGCAGGGAGAGACTTTGTTTCTTTTGCTGGGTATTCTTTCTTTTTTTCCTCTTCCTGGGACTGGCTGGCATCGCGTGGGCCCAGGACACCAGGGAACCCCCGGGGGCCCCCCCCCCATCCTCGCCGACTCCTACAGCCGGGCCTGGCAATCGGCCCCCCACTGGAGAACTGAACCGGACTCAGACGGACTCTGAATCTACCATCTCTTCAGAGGAAGGAGAGGTTTCATTGTTTTCATATTATCCAAATTTTCCCTATACTTGTAAATATTCTATTTGTTAAATAAATAGTTTTTTCCACTTTTCTCTAAGGAAATTCTTCCCGGACCTGTAGGGGGAGGGGCGATTGGAATCGGCTCTTCCTAGAGGAGACCCCCCAGAGGTTTCCTCCTAAAGATTTGCCCTCAACCAGGACACACACCTAGACATGACCTCCTTCCCTTTTTCAGGAATGACAAAGAGTGTGCAGTTTTCATGATTTATACAAAGAAAAGGTCCAAGGTTTTTCTTAGAGGAAAATTTGGTTGCACTGATCCTGCTGCAAAGACAAAATCACAGCTCTAAACAATCCATTTTCTTTTAGAAGGCTGAAAGGCACTTGGACTGAAGGCAGGATATGAAAGGAAAGATTTCCTTTTGCATTCATTTTTGGAGTCCAACTCATTAACTGGTCTTTTAAACTACCTATCAAAATGAAACAAGCCCAAAAAACAAACAAAAACTAAAAATACTTTTCTCACAGAGCTCCTAGAGTGGAAGGCTGTCCATATCTGCCACTGTGCCTGAGCTGACACAGAATTTCCCAAAGACAGGAGACTGCTGGGAGCTCCTATTAGAGCTTCTTGCTAATATGAATGCACCTGGGGAGATTTGTTTTTCACCAGCACAGCTGACAGAGGAGGCTTCTCCAAATGAGGAGGTAGGCTGCCATGCTGCTCAATTCAGAAGTCCCCCCCAAGAGTGAGCTCCAGAGGAAGCTCTACTTTGGTCATCTCTGTCCTGCTGCCTGCAGGTATCACCAGATGGTTTTAAATGGGCACAGTTCTTACTCTGGTCTGCACTTTATTTTTTCCTCCTCTTTTGCCAGGTCTGGAACAATCTAAATAATCAGGATATTTCTTCTCATTTCTCTCTTCTTCAGGTGGTATGAAGGACATCTGCAGCCTTGGTCCTGTCAGTGAGAAACCAGATTAACAGAAACAGATCTTCCTGTCACAAATTGAAGTTCTGTGTGAAAGCAATGTCCCTTACTCTTTGCTTATGATGTGTTCCACTTTGAATTATTGTGCACTTCTGAAAGAAGAATCCAAAAGGTAGTTTCTGCCTGCTCTCAAGAAAGGAAGGAAAGAACTTGGCTTGTGTTCCTTTTTCTTTGAAATAACAAAAAAGATGAAAAGAGCAACCAAAAACTCACCCACACAAACCCACCTATCCTGCCATCACTGAACTCTTCTGCCACCACACGGAGTCACATCCCAGAGATGACTGGGATAACTGTCTGGGATAGTTGAAGCTGAAGGAGGTTCCTGAGCAGAGAATTTAGGATACCACAAGGCTCATCATGTAAGTGCATTGCAGTCCCAAAGGCACAGCTGCTGTGGTGCTCTCAGGAGGAAGGACCATATTGGTGGTGACAATAGGTAACAGCTTTGTGCTTAAGATGCTCCCACAGCACAAGAAGGAGTTTTATCAGGTTCTGAGCACAAGTTTTATCTCTGTCTGAAGGCTCCAGTGCCCTCATGCCATCAGGGAAATGATAATAGTTCCACTTATATATGTTTTCAGTGTAATTAGAATAAATTCTCTTTTTATTCTAGCCATTTATGCTGCAGTAAGAGGAAACATTTAAAAAATAAAATAAATATACAAAGTGAAGGATGAACAGCTCCTCCTGCTTTCCTGCCTATTCTGAGAAGAGTAAGTATGGTATTCTCTGTTTCCTCTTGTGTACATACCACTGCCCAGTTTTGGATGGAAGCATCCCCATGACAGGGCAGAGGGCACTGTGCATGGATTCAACAGGGATGTGTTAATCCAGTTCTTCAAAAGAGTGGGGAAACCAACCCTGGACCAATTCAAGAGGAGAATGCAGCCAGCCAGCTTTAATAAGAAAGAAATTAGCAGCCCTCTGGATCAATTCAGACATGCGCCTGCACTGCAATCTCCAGCCATTTTTTTTTTTAATAGAGAGAAATTCTGCTTCCACCAGATGCAATAACTCAATAGAAGCAATAAACCAATTTTTGACTGTCAAAGGTCTTTACTAAGCAGGAAATAAATGGGTGTTTTTAAAAAACCCTGATAATCATGTGAACTCTTATGATTATTTATCAGGCTGCAGAAACCTGTCACTCCTTACACCAGCAACTGGAAAACCAGTATTTCCTAGGAGTGAGCCATTCAGCCAAGACTTCAACAACACAATGCCTTGCTTTTCACCTTTTAGAGGTGTTATGCTTTGAAAGATATAAAGAGATTTTTAGAAGTTGCAGAGGAAGTGAATTCAAATCTAAGGGCACAGACCTACTGGCAGATAGAATCCTGTTTTAAAAATAAATTATAAAAAGATCAACCCACAGTGCATAGCTAATCTATAGATGCCACTGAAGCACAGTTTACAGTGATTATAATGCCTAATTGCTCTGCAAAGCAAAAGTCCTCTTTGCAGCACTACAGGGAGAAGAAAATTAGGTGTGGAAGCTCATTTCTTGAAAAGTCAAGCCTAAATGGCATCTGTTACAAGCTCTTAGCCACACATTGATATTACAGCCTGCCCAATTGAGCAGCTTAAGGTACATGATGGGAATGGGAAGGCTCTTCTTCCCCTGCACAGGAGCAGGAATTAGTATTTAGGAAAGTTACTACATGTTTGTCCCTGTTTACTAAGATATTTGTTAGGGTGTCACTAAAAAATCCTAACCTCTAGGTGAAGCAGAGTGTATGCCCACACACCACTTTTAAAATCTGCTCCTGGTAATGGAACACAAACTTCTCCAACCTTGCAATTAATCCTCCAGTGGGAGATGCTGGTCTAGAATACATTAAAATGTAAGTAACCTGAATTTTCATTCCACTCTCTTCTAGGTGGTCAAATTTACCTAGACACCCTTCCAGTTGAAGGCAAGCTGGATATTGACACAGCACAGGGACTGTTTTTCAAAGGTATTTGTTTTCTGCTACTGCTGTTTGCCTTTCCATAAATTAAAGTGCAGAAAACAGCATTAAGTATTCTCCAAAATTGTGCTGGAAGAGTGTTTGCTCTTCTCGTTTCATGCCTACTCATGCAGAGGACCTCCTGCTATGTTGTAATTTCACTAGTCAGATGTAAGTAAACAGAACAGAGAGGAAGGCCTGCCAAAATCAAAGATAACCTTTTCTAAAAGCATGTAAGAACAAACAGGGTGAACTCAGGGGGCTGGAAGGTTTGCTTCAGAGGATGGCGGATCTTCAGCTCACACCAACTTCTCTGTATGACAGTGATGGATGGTGCTTGTTGCAGTCTACAGATTCATTACACTTCAGATAATCTCCCTCCCTGCACACTGATGTGTTTTAACTCCTCTGGGAAACACCTATCAAATTGTGCTGACAGGTACAGAGTCAAAAACCCAAAGGGGACAGAATTTACCGTACTTGTTCAGCATATAAACAGCTCCTTCAAAATAAGGATGCATTACAATTGAGCTTGCCTTATTTATTAGGGTTGTAATAAAGTCCCTCCTGATACCTAGCTCAGAAGGTTGATTTAGTATTGTGTTTGCTTATTTCTTAACTAAACTAAAATATTTATTTTCTCAGGATAGAAGCTTGGCAAGTGACTCCAGCAATAACCTGTTACTGCCAACCTGAATTCAGATCCCAAGCCACAATGACCTCAGCCTAATTGCAGGGCCTGAGCACACCATTTATGAAAATGCAGTTTGCTACCTGCACAGGAGATGTCTGTTGACATGCATCAACTGAAACTCACCCATGTGCTAAATTACTAGAGACATATAAATGCTGCCATGTCCGTAACTCCACTAAAGCAGTTAAGGTCTGGACACACCACAGCTTTTGGAATGTCTTGAGCAGACTTCAAAAATGAAACAGATTTTCAACATTTTTTGATGCTGAATGTCCAATTCAAGGCATTCTATGATTTCAAACACAGTCATTTTAACCCGGGATTGAATTTTTGGTATTAACAAATGTTCTGATAAAAAGACAACTTAAGTAATAAACATATAAATGTCCAAATTCTACTAACATTAGAGAGCCTTAATTTCAAAACATTTCAGGTCTTTCATAAGTTTTTCTCAACATAAAAGTAACACAACATAGAAAAAACAAGAAAAGTCTTGATCTTTTTTGCTACTTGAATTGGAGGGGACCTCCAGTCAAAACCTGAGGGGCAAACTCCAGACTGACTGCTCTGAGATGGTTTACTTTCTCTCATGTACTGAAGACAAAGCTTAGAGACCTAATCTGTGGCTAAGAAAGACACTTTCTTAGACTATGTGCTTAGGTGAATACGTGAGTCTCTTTTGAGCCCTCTAATCTGGCAGTAGTTTGGACCAGCGGCTGTTTTGTACTCCTCTATGGTCCAACAGAACACTCCGAGCTGCTGTGAAATTCCACTGTTGTCTGTCTCCCAGAGTAAAGGTATCTTAGGATCTCTGAGTCTCAGACAAATGTCTTATTCCTCTGTCATTTTTGACAACTTTAAAATTTTAATTATGTAAATTTATTTAGATTTTTACTCACATTAAAAGTCCACGAAAAAAGACAAGACTCAAAATTACACTGATTGACACAAGTATGTGCAGAAGATTGTGCCATCTAGCCTGAGGAATAGTTCTGGGAAGGCCTCAGTGGGGTTTCTTAGGTTTGTGTTTGTAGGCTGTAGGATTTAACTCTGTGGAATTTGGTTATAGGGGTAAAATAGAAGTGAGAGATCTCTAAAGATGGGTTTAGAGCATGGAAGTTTATTGTGAAAGAGCATGGGTATGAGAGGCTTGCTGGGCTGCAAGACACAGCTCAAAGCAGGCCAGAGAAAGAGAGAGAAAGAGGCAAAAAGAAAGAGCAAAAAGAGAGCGATTTGCTGTTTACAATACAATAAATCATCTTCTCTGTTGAATATTCTAATTCTCTTTAACCAATCTGAAACAAGCTACAAACTCTACAATATTTGCATGCAACCTATAAGAATCTTTACATTACCATATGGGGTTATATTTTAAACCTTAAAAAAACTGGTTTTGGGAATCATCTACCAGGCAGGTATGGTTTGTTCTGACCTTTGGACCTGCCTAGGCAGAGGGTATTGTTCTATCAAGAAGGAGGATTACCTTCAGCCAGCTCTAACATTGTTTCTTAGTTACTCTTTAACTCAAACCTTGTCTTCATCTCAATTTCGATTATACTTTCCATATTTTCAGCATCTTTTGCAAGGTAATCATATCTATAAGGCTTTCCTATTTCATCTTCCCCAACAGTAGGCTTTTTTCCGCTTTTAAATTCATGTTATCTGACACATGCCCCGGTCCATAACTTTACCCTCTAGAGAATACTCTGGTACAGAATTTTGACCTTCTAGGAAATTTGCTTACTTCAGCTATTGCAAAAGTTAAAAAAGCAGAAGCTGCAGAATCTTTTTATATTAAGCTTTTTTTTTATTAATCCTTTTATATTCAAGACATTTTGAATTTAACTCAGCCTACACTGATACAATACATATCCAAGGAGACTGGCCTGCATTTACACATTTATGTGATAGTCATACCCTGTGTTTTCTGGAGGGAGCTCCCTGGCAGTGATGGCAGTGAAGTGGGAATTGTGAGAGCAGTCTAAAGCACCAGCCTTCTGGCAAGAAGCAGAGGGAAACTGAGCTAAGCACAGCTTTTTTGTACTCTGTCATGCAGTCCTTTTCACCTGTGAACAATGATTCACACAGCTAAACTCCCCATATTTAAAACAATAGGGAAAAGCTAAAATTGCAAGAAAATAAACATCTATGATAACTAACTACTGTTTTCTCCAGTGCGAAATAAATATTTCCCAAATTTCCTTCAGACTTCCCTGAGGACCATGCAAGGGCTGTTGGTAGCTTCCATTGCCTGTAAGTGGATGTCTACCATGGTCATGATTTACTGTGTCCCAGGACTCTTCAGCACATCCTGCAAAGGGAAGTCTCTCATCCAAGCTGAAGTTCTGCTCCTCTTGGCCACTCTCAGCTCCCCAGGCACAGCTGCAGGGAGTTTTATTTCTCATTTTCCCTCTACAAGAAGAGTACCTACACCAACTAGAGCATATGCACAACTTTTTTTAACATTTTTGAAAATTAATACCCACATTATTGAAAGATGCTGATTAGGAGGAGGCCACCCATGCTACATGCAGGACTGTGGAGTCAGGTTCATATATTAAGGATGTGTGAAAAAAATGCAAGCAAATGTGTTTGATGTCGAAATTAATTATGTTTGGTTCATGAGCCCCTTTCATCCATGAGATGTTAAAAGATATCTCTTCTCATTCTGGATACTTCCCTCCTCTTTTAAGTTACAGACAGCAGCTGGCATAGATATTATCTTTATATGTAACTCATAGAGCAAATATAAAACAGCATCACTAAAATAAAATCCCATTTCCTCCAGAAAACCACAGTGAAATAAGCATATTCCTTTGAAGTAACTCCCTTAGAGTTTCTGCTGGAAAGTGGTATCAACCATTTGTGGCCTTTTATAAAACTTAGTATCTGTGTGTGAAGCTTTAATCAAAGTACTTGTCAATTACAGGAACAACATTAATCTCATGGACAATTTTAAGTATAAAAGATCTGCAAAACAAGTTGCCTCAGTGGCTCCCCAACCTAAACCTGCTGGTGCTGCACAGCTCTGGAAGGTCTTGAAATGGGGGGGAAAAATTAAAAAGCTTTTTCTGTGAGCTTGAATCAACAAAACATTTTTCCACTTAAAATAAGTGGACTAATCCATGGAATTGTACTGAGATGTTTTGTAGATATGCATGGACCACTGGACTGGGTACCAGTGAGCCACTTGCTAATCTGAGCTCTTTTACCACCCTGGTACACAACCTGATGTGTGTATTCTAGACTTCCACAGCCTCCTTCTACTTTTTCCATGTGTAGTTTTAACAGCAGAATGAAAATTATATATCTGTAAACCTCACAGTCATGCTCCCTGAAATTGAGGAAGACTTTAAGTTTTTTAGATATTTTCTGTGAGATTGTCCCAGCCTTTATCCTGCCAGAATAGAACTCCTCTAAGAAAAAAATGTTTCCAAGTAGATGCAAATAGCAATGAACAAGATGGGTCCTATTGGTTTTATTAGCTGTTTGCCAAGGCTATCAGTTCCCAAACAAATTATTTAAAATTAATTCAAGCCTATAAAATTAGTTATACATTCCTCTTTGTGGTTTGTTTTTTATAATTAAAGGATAAATGTTTGAACATTTCTTTGCCCAAGGTCTCTTAGAACAAATATTTCAGAAAAACAACTAAGCTACATTACTTTGCTTCATTTATATGAGGATGAATGTACAATTAATTCCTCTGCTCTGAAGATAGGCCTGAATTTATTTCTCATTATGAATAATACGTAAAGATAATAATATTTTCATACAACAACTGTTATGGATGATAATTCTTTTTTAAAATATCCCACCTGAAAATCTATTTCGAGTACCTTATTTGGCAAAGAGTGCCAGTTACTGGAGTAGCTAGATGAAGAATAGAAACCACATTTTAAGTATTGAAAAAGTAAAGGACTTGATTTTTATTTGCAGGGGATTTTTACCTAGCAGAGGTGAATTTTCAAACTATTTTGAAAACCTTTTGCAGTTGGAATCCATCCCGTTACTTACTGACAAACCTCTCCTAGAGATATACAGTTACAAAACTATTTTGTATGAACATAATTGATTTTAAGAGTGCAAGACCCAGTGGAGAGACTGTAAACCCTGACAGTGGCCAGCAGTAGATGGATAATAGAGATATATCTTCCCTCTTCCCCCAAAATGCCTTGACTTCTTAAATGGTGCTGATTCAAGAGACGCAGAAGCACCTTTGGTGAGTCAGCCCTGAATAATGGCCAAACTGCCTGTGCTCAGAGGGTCATGGGCAGAAAATAGATTAAAACCAGATTATAAAGCTCATGCATCACAGTGAAAACAGGGAGGTTCTTGACTTGTTACTGTTGTGAGAAAACTGTCTCAGGCTGAGAAGCATTGGTTTAATTTACTGCCAAAAAGTACGGATTTTGGCTGTGAAAAGCAAACACTAAACCATCTCTCCTTCCCTTCTCCCAGGCTCAGCTTCCATCCTTCCCTCCAGAGCTGTCTCCTCTCTGAGAGGGGCACAGGGCAGCCCTTTGCCATTGATAAAGTTGTTGATTTTCTGCTGCCCTCTCCAGGCTGAATAGTCCTAATCCATTCAACAGCTCTATATTTCTCATCTTGATTTCTGCCATTATGACAATTTTTTTCTGTTAAAATATATCCTTTTCGAGGTGGGAGAGAATTGAGTGGCTCGAAGTGCCCAAGCTGTGGGCATGTAGCATATGAAATAGCTGCAGGATTCTATTTTCCCTCTCCTCATAACTTCTAATTAATTCACTTTTTAAAATGTTTTCTGAGGGCAGTCATTTTATGCCAGCAGCTGTTGCACCTCCAAGGTTTCATTCTTCAGTAGTAACAACTCCTCCCTCTCTAGGAGAGGTCAGGATTGTTCTTTCCACTCTCCCATTTCTGTACTTCACCTACCTTGAATTCTATCTAAACTGTTTTTTCCTGTAACTGCTTTGTGCAGCTCTTTGCTCATGGTCTGTCCTGCCACTGTCAGCAAAGCTTTGCAAGACCATCCATCACCTTGTTGACGAGTAGAGATTTCAGTTCCTGGTATCTTCCATGCCACAGACAAGCTGCAGAGTCAGACAGTAACAGTTTTTTTCATCCTGCTGCCTTTGCATCTGAATTTTTAGTACTTTTGTTGGCAAATGTACTAAAACTCCCCTTTAGATGAAAGAATTTCATAGAAATCATGGGCTACTATATGAACCTGAATAGAAGAACATTGTTTTGGGGCAAATCTATTGTTAAAATAAAAAAAGAAAGAAAAAGAAATCCATGTATGCAGTATAAAGGTGGTAAAATCTGAGCAAAAGATGCAGTTCATTTTTAGAAATATCACATTTTTCTGTGTGGAGCAAGCATCACATACACGGAATACTGTAACACATCAGAAAAATGCCACTGACTGGCACCTCACTTCTATCCCTGCATGTGAACATCATGAATATCTCACACCACCTTCCACCTTATCATTACATTTCTGTCACTAACACACACACACACAAGTGAATATTCTGTACTTGTACACAGAGGAAACAAATCCAGAGTGAATCATACTGGCTTTTCTGAGTTACCTAATCCTCAGTGTCAGAAAACAGCCTTAGGCTGACAGAATTATCCATTAATCTAACAGAATATTTCACAAATTGTCTATTCACAATGCCAGTTTTCTTCTGAGGAATGCCTTCAATCTATTAAAGGCATACTGACTTTGTACAAAACATAACACAAAACATCTAGAGGGCAATCACGCTCCTCAAAGTGTTGTCATGATGGTCTCTGACTTTGGATATCATATCAGACACTGGATGAGCAAAAAACCATGGGAGTTAAAACCTATTTTAAAGAAGGAATCTCTTCATCAGTTTTATTCCAAAGAAACTTAGAATTATTACTTCTTCTTTAGGACTCTGATAATCTACCGAACGAGTGAAAGCAAAGGCATACAGAGAGAGAAGTCAGCAAAGTTTTATGAAAGAATTCCATACACTGGCAGAAATCTTCCAGAAGTTTGCACTCCAGCTCACACAATTGAGTTTTGGATAATGAAAAGTCTCACTATTTTACTTAGTAATTGCTAGTGATGATCTGGCTTAAGAATATTTGTGTCATTCTCAATTAGCACTTTTGCCTTGAATATTCTGCCTGGCAGCTCTTATGCTGTCTGTGTTATGAAAGAGCAGACAACCAACACTTTGGTCCAGATAATAACAAGAAGGCTTCTATTTAAGGGGCTGGATATACCTAATTACTTTCTGCAAGATCCCATATCACTACTGTGAAAGGAGATGGAGGAAGAAGAAAACTGAATGATAGCAGTTTTTCATACTCTTTTAATGAGATTTCAGCTCAAACCATTAGAAAAGGATTCTTTTTCATGAAATCAGAGTTCTAGTATAGCATATTTTGAATGTAGCAGTAAATTAAGTCTGATTCACCCCATTTCCTATTACATTAACCAGTACATATACCCAGAGACAGAAGCATAGCTGGAAATCTATGATCCCACTTCAACATTCCCTTTAATATCCCACCTCAGGACAGTATTTGCTCACTGATCCAAAGAACCTGGGTAGTTACAGTTTGGTAGCCTTAAGCATGAGGCACAGATGAAGAGAAATAAAACCTGTAAAGAGGTAAAACCACTTTCTCAGCTCTTTTTGATTGTGCAGGCTACAGGGTATCCTTAAGATAAAAATAAAGAATTCCGTTGAAGGCTGCCCAGTTAAAATTAGAAAGGAAAATAATGACATCTGAGAAAATGGCACTCACTTCCTTCTGCTTGATTATTGCAGCTGATTGTTTTACCCTTTGTCACTCAAATGGGAAAGGCTACACTGGATTCTGGTATTTTAACAAAGTTCACACCCTTGAGTGATGTTGCAGCTCCTGCTCAAGCTACAGCTGACCTAGATCTTCTCTGACTTGAACTGTTAGTCATATCATCAGATAAGCCTTGACCTGGATCAGTTGCAAACTGTTATAAGCACAACAGGAAGAAATGGAAAGCCAGCTGAAGCAGGAATTGAATTCTGCCACCTGACCTTTAAAAAATTAATTCCTGTTGATCCACTTGCCCATGAGAAAAGAAAAAAAGCTTAGGTGAGGGGTTCTGCACTTGGGGATGATTTCAAAGAAGGAAAATGGAGTAATTCTGGAAGTTAAGTGTGTGGCATCCATGGAGAAAAGAAAAAAGAATGAAAAATACATCTAAAGGCAGGAAAGAAATACAACTGCCTTTGTCCCACTTTTCATAAAACTTGCACTGGTGAAGCTGATGTTGACCCTGCAATTGTTGCAGGCTGCACACTTACACTGAGGATTTGGAGAATTTTATTTTAAACATCAGACAGCAATTTCTCAAGTCTTCGCTCAGCAGTCACACACAACCATCATCTTTCTTCATCACATGATATAGCACTACATACTGAAAGAAGGAAATTGGTGCATACAAGATTGACTTCTCTTTCTCTCTGCTCTTCATAGAAATATTTAGCGAAACCATTTCTCAGGTTTACTGTGAAGAATCACAAAATTGTGTGTTCTCCCTCTCAAGTGTCAAATCACTTTCAAACCAACCTACCCCAGCCTATTGGGCAGACTTTGTATATGGCAGCTGCTTGCTGATGATGCTGGAGGTGAAATGAAGGAGCAGGGTGAGCTGCAGATGACTAATCCATTTCCATACACAGTTATTATAGACAAGAAGCCAAGATGAACACATTGCAAGTCAGAAAATAATGCCTTCTTCAAGCTTATGTTAAAGGCCTCAGTGGAGCACCACTGCAGGATGAGCAGGGAAATCTAAAACAAGTCCCAGCAGAAACCATTCTTCCTGTGCTGATGTGAATGCTCAGACGTTAACACAGGGAAAGCAACTTAGAAGACAGGCAGTTCACCATACTCTTCAGGTTTATATGACTACCATGGAAAACCCCTGCATAACCCAAAGGTTTCAACGATTTCATATTGTGGTGTTTAAGTATATACATGTCATAAAATCACAGAATGCTTTGGGTTGGAAGGGAACTTACAGCCCATCCAGTCTGACCCCCTGCCATGATCAGGGACACCTTCCACTATCCCAGGTTGCTTCAAGCCCTGTCCAGCCTGGCCTTGGACACTTCCAGGGATGGGGCAGTCACAGTTTCTCTGGGCACCCTCTGCCAAAATTCCACCACCCTCACAGGGAAGGATTTCTTTCTAATATCTAACATAAATTTATACTTGCATATAAGTTATATATAAGTATAATAATAAGTTATATATCAGTAAAATATGAGTAAATTAAATATCCTGGCTTTTAAAAGCTTGCAGTTCACCAAGAAAAGCTCTCTATTTTTGTGCTGTGAACCCATGCAGCCTTGGAAGCAATTTCAAGTCAATTGTTCATGACTGCAGTTACACTGATGCATCAAAGATTGGTATCTAGTCCTAACTTGCTTTTCCCTATGCAGTTATAATGACAGCACCTCAGAAACAGGCTTCACAAAGTTATCTGACTGACATCAGCTGTCCTAAGAGCTGTATTTTCTGCACTTTCTGGGTTTTTTCACCACATTTTCCTCTTCATGATGAAATTACAGCTCTATTGAGCATTCAGCTTCATTCCTCTGATTTCTCCTGCACCTTGGTGTGAAAGGCTCTCCCAGTGTGTATGGCTGTTTATTTCAGCTTTCCTCTTCTCAGCATCTCCTGGAAGGAAAGGCTCCCTGCACAGGGCAGCATATACCAGAACTAAAAACAACAAAACCTAAAGCACAAGAGTTTTATTCATGCAATGTTCTCTACTTCCCTGAGTGTTGCTCTCATTGTCAGAACTGTGTATTACTTGAAGCTGGCCCCAAAATGAGAGCAAGGTGTACTTTGGCAAATGGACTGGAAGAGACTGTCCAGTCACTGCCGTTTTTGCAACAAAGTACCATAATTTCTTTTTATGTATCTGACTGAGAAACAATAATATTTCAAAATCAAGCAAAAAAGTATCTCTCATGGGGTCTGCTGTGCTGTCCTGTGAACAGGGCTTAATGATTAGGATGAAGCACAGCCAATGATGTGTGTTTATCTTTGGGATAAAAGAAAAACTTGTCCTTTTGATGCAACCAGCACTTGCTGAGTTTTTTGTGGGTTTTGGGTTTGTTTGGTTTGGAGGGGATTTTTTTGTCTGTGTGTTTTCACTTTTCCCAATGACTTGAGGCAGGGAAGGCAGCTGACATAAAACTCCCACTTTTCATTAAGGCATTTCACAGTACAGCTTTAGTATTCCTAATTCTTGATTTTTTTTTTTAAGTGGAAACTCTTGGAAAGCATACAGTGCAGTCTCTGTACACATCTGTTTGGTGCTGCTAAGTACTGAGATGTCAAGCCAGAAAAGACAATCAGTGCAACCACTGTCCACTCCTATTTGTACAGCTACTGATGGGCACAGACGGATCACAGGAAACAATATAAATTCTTCATGAACTCACATTTTCCTTTTCCATGGTTAAGTGTCTCAGGTTCTCTGCATGAAAAGATTCCTATTTTCCAGGCTTTTGCCCAGCTGTAAAGAGCTGGATGATTTTGTAGTGTTCGGAGATAGGGAACGTAAGCCAATAAGCATTTGGATTTGGATGTGCAGATACAGAGACAAGGACTAGAGCAGAAAACAGCCAGATCAGGAGCAACATTAGTATTTCCCATTGGTTTAGAACAGTATTTAAATAAGAGGGTTTTTATAGTGCTTTGAACTACAGCTCCATTCTGATTCAGGCCTATGGGAAAGCACTTGCGCATGAAAGGTCTGGGCACAAGCTGAAACACAGAAGGTTTTGTTAGAAAATTAGGAAAAGCTTTTTCACTGTACAGGTGACCAAGCACTGGCACTCGGCGAGGATGTGAAATCTCCAATTTTTGGAGTTATTCAAAACCCATCCAAATGTAGCCAAGGCAGCCTCCCACAGGTGACTTTGCTTGAGCAGGAGGTTGGGCCGGGTGGCCTCCAGAGGCTCCTTTCAGCCTCAGCCAATCTACAGATTTCTGGGTATGTGACTCTGCAATCTGAGTTTTCTATTAAAACAAGTAAATTGAGGTAAACATGAGAAGTTCTGTGTGTAGTTTCCAGCATTAGCCCTGATTTACGTGCCATGGATTAGTAGCTACTAGGGGAAAAAGAGAATATAGTTGTGTAAAAATGTGTTAATGAATACCAGTTTCACTGAGTGTCTTTTTCATTGTTGTTGTTTTGCTAAATATCATTTTGTTCTAATGGGGAAATCACTTCAGACAACATGAAAGATAAATTGTGATCTCTCTAAATAGGCTTGTTCTCTTGAAATAGCAGTCTAGAGAAAGAAGAATCTTATTATTATAACAATAACATTTAGAAAAAAAACCATGCAAAATTTTGTGGCAAGTGTAATTCAGAATATCTTAGCAATGTTTAGTAGTTTAATCATTTGCTTATTAAGCACAAAACAAACTTCATACAGCAAAAGAGAAGTATGTATAATCTGGCAATAACTTTATAGGAGAAAAAAAGAAAGCAATCCTTTGTAATACAGCTGTGGTTAAACTCCAGCCAGATACTAAGTACCATGCTCATTCACACACACATCTGTCTATGGGTTGAGAAGAAGAGCTAGAAAAAAGGTAAATTTTGTGGGTGAAGATAAGAAAAGTTGAACAGTTTAATAATAGAAAGAAAATGAATCAACAAGAGCAGCAACATCATAACAGTAACAAAAAATAAGACAATGAAAAGAGGGAAATAAATGCCACAAGTGACACACAACACAATTGCCCAGCACCTGCAGACTGGTGAACAATGAAAATTCAAAACTGGACTTTAAAATATGAAGATTTAAGGTACAAAGAAGAAACTACCTTGTGTTAAAGAAAATAAAACCTTGCAAATAAGCAGACCATGCTATGTCCCTCAGTTGCTCCACTAGCAAACATGCTTGAAAAGCAATCAGGTTAAACCAGATGTTTTTCAGTAATTTTATATTTACCTTCTGTGATTTTTATACACTTTCTTTGTATAACGAACATCAAAACATGTACGTAAATTTTTGTTGTTCTTGTGTTTTGTTGTTGTTGATGTTGTTGATGTGTTTTGGTTTGGGTTTTTTGGGGTACTGACTCATAACAAGTGATAGGGCTGAGGAGTAATGTGCTCTGTTGATATGCAGGTGGTGATATAGAGCCAGAAAAATAGCTAAGAATAAAAACCTAGAGTAAGCAGAAAAGAACCTCATATTAAAACTGAGATAGTAATGCTTCTTTAAGAAGCAAAACTGTCTACTTTTGAGACAACGAGCTGAGTTCAGACAGAACTCAGCCAGGATTTTTTTAGTGATGTCCACTCAGGAGAAATCTACAAAAATGTCAATAATTTTCACTGATTTTGGACCCCAAAGGAACATTTGTCAAGCAGTTTGCTACTGCACATCTAAAACATCTTCAAGTGCAATGAAGAACAAAGCACTCCTTAGCAGCAGGTGCTGTATCATGAACTTGGGACACAAATCTTCTCCTATTAAAACTAAGCATTGTTCCATCAATCAAGTGCCACTCTACCATTCATTTCTACAGAAGATGATCCATTTCTTGCACACAGATTATAAAAATACCTAAACAGCTAATTCCTTTAGAGTTTGCTGGAATCTATAGGGAGTATAAGAGAGGTGTCCATTATTCTGTGTACCAGCCATCATCTAAGCTCAAACACAGAAGCAAATTACTCACCCATTATTTCTTAAGAGAAGTAAATTAATACCGTGTTTGTACCAGGTTCGAGCAAATTAGTGAAAGGCTCTGCTGTTTATCAGTAGTCAGAGGGAAGAGATTTGGGCACAGGCTGTATTATAGCAGAGTTAGTACTCAGATGGTATCAACAGACACATCATGAGGAGTTTGAAATCGAATGGTGAAAAAAAGGATTCAAGTTAATGAAAGCAGGCGTAGTTTAAGGGGTGGTGGGTCTTGTGTTGGAAGGTTTATTCTCTCCTTTTTCATTATGGTTTTTCTGTCACTTGGAATTTTTTTGTGGTGGACTTTCACAGCACTAATGTAAAACTATCAGACTAAGCAGTTCCCATGACTCGTTAACCGCACTATGCTGTATTTCACAACACAGTAAATATGAGAACAACCAAAGAGGAAATTTTAATCAGTCTTCTATGACAGGACCAGAATTAATTTTGTTTCTGAGTCAGAAACAAAAATCTAGTTCTTTGTCAGCAATCTAATATTTTTTCTATGGTATGTTAAGAAATAAAAATAAAAATACAGTATACTGTTAGAGGCTCTAATTCCAAGCTACATTGTGAGCCCATGGGTCCCAACTTCTTTTGAGAAATAGTATTTATACATTTAATTTTAAGAAAAAGAGTAATCCCATTATAACTGATGAGTCTCTTTCAAAATTATTTTAATATTGTGTTATATTGAGGCTTATTATTTCCTTCAAAATTCACATAAAGCTGCAAAACATCTATGGTATGAAAACTTTGTGATTAATCCATCATTTTAATGTTAATTTCTTTCTAAATAGTAATGTGTGCTGGAATAAAATTATAGGCAGCTATGGTTTATTATCTAATCAAGGTTTAATTATCTAATTATCTAATTGTTGCTTGTACAATTGCAATAATCAGTAAGCAGTCTCCAAAAATTCATTACTACTTGCAGAATCACATCCAAAAGCCCTCATTTCAGAAGCACCTTCACCATCTCAGAAATCAACCATTCGTACAGCTCAGAAGTCTTCTTAGCATAAATTACCAAAGAATAAAACCAAGAATCCTACATAAGCTTGCTTATTATGTTTTTCTTGCAGGTGACTAGAGCATGGCACTAGAAGACACTGATTTGGTCTCCTCTAAGGAAATTAATCTTACAAGTTTCTTCTTAAGATGGAACTTAAGCCTTTAGGTCCAGGACAAAATTTAACTTTGAACTTTAAGCTAAACATGAAGGAAAGCAAACATCCAAGACCTAATCTGTTTTGACGATAATTCAAATATTTGAATCCTCAGTTTTTAGGGAATAGCTCAGGCAGTGCTACAATACTTGAGGCATTTCCAAGTGTTCTTTTTCTGAACTTGCCTTAGAGTCTTACTTAATTAGTATATTATTTTAAAAAAGAGGTGGCTTCTTGTATTTCTCATTTAAAAAATCAGTGAGAAAACAAAGGTCACATCAAAACAAAGGAGAACAAACACTTCCTCTGTACCATATCTGCAGTAATCTGGATGCCATCAGCTAATAAAACACTTAATATCCTGGGACTTCTTTAAATCCCATTGCATACACTTCTCAAATTCCAGCAAACTGTTATAAGAAAAATGGAAAATTTACATTATGCAGATATTACAAGACAAGAATTCTGACTGACTATGAAGAGTGACTGCAGACAGCTTGGAAGCAGCTGCTAATTACAGTGAATTAAGAAACTGAAATATTTCAGAGAAGTGTCCTTCCCTAAAAGCACAGTAATTTTGTGTGCAATTTTAATGCAGGCTAACCATGAGTGTGAGGGATGTGAGAATGTGATTGCATCAAATGCAGGAGTAATTTAGGCAGTCTTCATTTCTAAAATTAAATCTATTTTGATCTATTTTGTAGACTCCATCTCCTTCCATTAGTCTTATTTATAAGTAAGTAAAAGTTGATCTATGGAAGCAGAGCCCAAATTACTCAAGCTGCTTCAAAGTACCTCACCACAATGCAGATAGAAGAGTTTCTGCTTGTAAAAGGCATTAAGTGTAAGACATCAAAAGTGTCAGTTGATTTGATGTCTGTGAGATGTTGTTTGAAGTGAATCATCACCTTTAAGACATTTCTGAATCTTTCCTATTCTTCATGAGAATGCAAAAGGGGCACAAGATACTGCCCATGATCTCTCTTGTAGACCTTGACTGTTTTCCTTTGAGATATTCAGCACTGAAGGATATTGTTTGTGCAGATTTCATTGATATTGCACTGCTTTCTTATCATATAAATCTGAAATTCTTCTTTCACTATTTATTCTACATACCTTCTACCTCGCAGAAAAGGACTATACTGTCCAGCACAAGCATTTGCAAAAAAATATTTTTCCTTAAAAAAATCATTAACACAGTTTTGTCTTGAGTCAGAATAGAATGCAATCCAATCTGCATTTCATCCAGGATGAGACCCTGCATATCATTACCCTGTTAGACATCATATGTTATTACAGAAGTCAGAAAAGTTGGAAGTCATTGTCCTGTGGCAAACAATAATTTAAATATGTTAGAAGAACAGAGGGAGGAGAAACATCTTCAGAGAAATACTTTTAGAGAGCATGTACCACCCTTCAGACAGTGTTAACTACAACTATTCCTGTAGCAGAAATGTATTTTCGGAAATGCTGAGTACAGGAAGTGCTTGTTGCTCAAATTGAATGAGTCATTCTTAAAAGACAGAGCAGCTGTAGAAGACATTTCCCTAGAGATATCATTGAAGAACAAGCACTTAAACTCATCACCTTCATTTGGTTCATGCACACTGCTCCCAGCATTAACAGGATCTATAGGCAGTTCAAATATGTGGTCTTAGTCTAACAGGAAATGGGATATTACTTCCAAACTCTTGGGTTTCCCAGGAGTGTTGGCCACTACATCACTATTAACTGTGTACCAGGAAAACATTGTCTTTATAATAATCTGACATCTGCAGAGTCTGAAACTCTACACTTCCATTAAAGGCAGGACTTCACAGAGAAGTGGCAGACTTCTATTTACTTGGATTGTGACTTGTCTTCATGGTTTCCATTATTTCTAAAGTTACTCATCCTTTATAAATAATTTTTTATGGTCTTAATGTAAATGTGTTGCTGAATCAGCCTGCCATTCCTGAGCTGCTTGATCCAAGCTCAGAGTGATGGATGGTGTCCTCAGAACCTGCCAAATGAACTTCAGCCTTGTTTTTATTCCCCATCATTCACATTAACAAGATGATTCTTTGGGATGAGTGTCTGAGAAACATCTCCAACATGTGCAGGTATCTCTCTGTGTGCTGTCAGGTGATCTTGCTCTAGACGAGTGATCACCATCACTCAAACCTCCTTTCTGCTGGTTTTGGGAAAGGAAGGTTTGGATCAGGTGTCACTGAGTTGCATGATGAGAGTGGTGTGGAGACCCTGGTGCAGAGGACCCTTCTCCAGCCCCTGGCAGATGGTCACCTGCAACACACTCAGCACCAGGCAGCAATCCCAGCCTTAGCAAACACAATTGATATTTAATCAGATCACTCTTTTAAGGGAGAGAGAAGGAGACAGGGGAAAAGAAATTATGCTGAGACCATACCAGGACAAAACATACATTTAATCTTAATTTCAGTGAAGTCTTAATCAAGCCTTCTCCGTACCTTGGTGATCAGATGGTGGCTTCTCCTTTTTAAGTTCTCACACTTCCAGAGTTTCTTCCTCTCTTCTTTTCCTAATTTTGAGAGAAGACTGTTAAAAATAGCCGACTCTTACAGTGATGGATGAATTTTGCAGGAAATCTGAAGGACACCTGTTTCATAAAGCCTTATTTAAATGTGACAATTAAAAAATGCATTTTCCCTTCTGTCTGTTTTCACTTTGATATGTTATCTGTAACCATGCAGGGAAAGGTGTTAATTATTCTCCATTTTTGATTGGGCAGCATTTCTTTTCATGAGCCTGTGACCATTTCTTTCAATGACTCATCAGATAATTAACGTATCATAACCTTTTTTCTTGCATTAACGGTTTTTGCATTAATCTTACTCCTTAATTTTTTAAGTTTGTTGCATTTCCTGCAGGCTCCCATAAGGAAAAAAACCACAACAACAAAACAAACAAACAAACAAACAAAAAAGCCAACCAACCAACTAATAAAATAAAATAACCAAATAAAACCAGACAAAACCAACCAAACATGCAAAGACAAACAAAATACCCCAACAACAGCAAAAACCACAAAAGACACAAAAAACAACAACCAAAAAAGCCAAACCAAAACAAACAAAAAACCCAAAAAAACCCCAAAAAACTAAAAAAAATACAAGAACAAAATAAACTCCCAAGGCTGATTACATTCAGTAGGGTTCACTACCTCTACTTTACCTCTCCATAAGTGATCTTTGTTGTTGGGCAAAAGTGTACAACTCAGCTAAAAATATTAGGCTTTTGTTGAAATATATTGAATCCAAAATCCTTTTACTTCCCAAGGCTTCTCTAAGTAGATCACACAGAGGAAATGCAAAGCCTTTGAAAAGGCTCATTTGGAAGGATGTGTTCTACTGACTTTGACAAATACTCTGTATTTTTTTCCTTTGGCCTCTCCACGAAAAATTATTCTACCAGCCCAAGGTAAAAAAGAGTGAAGAAAGCATAGTTTGTACAATAAGGTTGTAAAAATGTTACTGAAGTTATCAATCATTGTGACTTAAAGTCATCAGCCTGAAGAATAAAAGCACTTTATTTTCTGCTACGCCATTTTCTCTTCTTCCCATGTATTTCCTGCAATGGTCTTCTGGTAAGGTGTTCTTGCAATTATGTGAGGCATTAATTGCTGAGCTTTGAAGTACTTGCATCAAGATGAAAGCATTCCTCAGTGTCTTATCCCACCAATGGCAGCACCAAAGTAGAGAGACTCATCAGGAATTCAGGCTGTTCCTGTTCTTGTGCCCAGCTTGGCATGCTGCATCATAAAAATGCTACCATCACACAGAAGACAAAAATTTGGGGTGGGAGCCCCACTGCTTCACCTTGGTCCTGACAATAGATTAAAGGTCTAAGGTAAGTGCATTTCTTTTGTTTATGACAAACATGTGCAAACATTCCCTCACAGTGCTGGACTAAGTATCACTCAGGAGGTGAGACCCAAATCCAGTTTCTCCTGCTCAATTTCATGGTTTTCACTGCTTCAGCAGGAGCAATGGATCAAAAGGCTCCTGCTCTCTGTCCCAAGCTTAATCCCCAAGTGACTTTGCCTGTAAGACTCCATTAACCGTGATTTATGGTTCAGAATGGCAAGCCAGAAAACATATTAATTTTTTACAGCTATTGCTCTGTGCTTTAAGTAAAAGTGCAGGGTAAAGCTTTGCTCTTAGTAATATAAAACTTCTGCACTCTATGAGAGTATTTTTAGTGTTTCTGCAGTGCTCTTATACTTTTTACATATTTTTGTTGTAACACTAGCATACACAATGCATCTTTAAAGCCAAAACCCTCCTTCTTTTACCTGAGATGCACTAATACTACAGTTCAAGAACTTATTTCAAGGAAATCAGCACAGAAAAACAGTTTACTAGATTCACATGCATGCTCAAGGGATGTTTTGGAGAAGTAGGCAGTTGAAGAAATCTTTTGCTGATTACCAAGCTAGCGGATTGCTATCACATCTAAACATCTACCAAAGTAGGTATTTAGCATGAAAAGTGCAGGATGCAGAATCTGAGTGAGAGCAGTGGCTGGACTTCTAACTCTGAAACCCCAGGTCTCAACAGAACACCAAGGATAATCAATGGGCAAATTGAGAACCTTCTCACATTGCTTGGAAGCAGAAAAAAAGCATCATTTTGATAATTAAATGTGATGCCTTAAAGTGCTGGAATAATTTTATAGATATGTATAAATATCTATAATTTTTGCTGGTGGTAAAGAAAGTCTATTCTCGTTGGTTTGGTTTTATCTTTAAAAACATTTGACTAGTTCCTTACGAAAACAATCAAATAAGTGAATAAACAATCCTCATTCCATTTTCTCCACTCTTCCAGAAACAAACAAACAAACAAACAAACAAGCAAACAAGAAACAAACAAAAACACCCAAAAAGCCCATCCCAACAAAAAAAACCCGAACTCTAACAACTGAAAGTCTCAAAAATATTCAAGCCCTCATCTTGGGAAGAATGAAAAAAATATAAAGCAAGGCATCAAACCACAAGCTCAAGTGTACAAAACAAAAAGTATCTGGGACTTTAAAAAGACCTCATGATAAATATTAGGGTGGAAAAATGGGATATGATGGGAAAGATGGGATATGATATTATTTCATGTAACATTCACACCCATGGCAATTATGCTGTAAAATGTTGTCACTTTTCAGGTGCTGGAAGAAATGGCATTAGCAAGGTTTGGAGCAGACAGAGCTGCAAGCCCTTTGAGCAAGGCAGGGTGAGGAGACATAGAGTTTGATACTGATAAGGAATATAAAATACACAAAATCTGGGTGTATTTTAAATGTATATTTATATTATTCACACAAAAAGTCCCAATCTTCATCCTAAGCACCAAAATGTTCATTCAGACTTCTTCTTGCAGAAATGTGTCTAACAAAGAGAGTATTTTGTTTTAAGCCACATAAATCACACTCACCAAGGAATGGCTGCAAGTCCATGGTCATTAATTACAATGTAGATGAAATTTTGCAAAGATGAATTTTGAATTGAACCCCTTGAGCTCATGAAACCTTATCAAGTTCCCCTTCAGAAGCAGAAATCTTCTGTGAATCACTGCTGGGTATCTGTTCAGTTTGGGAGTAGAGTTTGGCCCAGTAGTTTCAACTAAGATTTTACAGAGCCACAATCTTCATCAAACCAGAGAACATATCATATATCCTCGAGGATTCCTGTATATCAAGCTGAGATTTAATTTAGGATTCTCAATTTTTTTTATCTTGATGGCAGGTTCTGTGTGTATGTGTAGGTGGATATGGGTGAACAGGAGTCCAGTATAAAGTATAATATAGTTTCAACATTGATGCTCTTAACTGGAATATTTAGTATGTTCTATTCATAAATAAAAATACACTGTTTTGTCAATAGAATATAATTACATTTTTATAGCAAATTTTTGTGTGTTTCCAGTTTTCTCATTTATCCCAGGATCCAAATTTATTATCCACCTCGAAGAAATTCACACCCGAGTGCCAGTTTTCTTTATACCACTTCCCAATCACTGACCATCAGTGACAGCCAAGTTTCTTCTGCATTAGGTCAGAATATCAGGCCTCAAACTTAGCTACAACCCACAGACCTATTTGCAAATCTGTCACTACCAAAAAACACCTGTGTTAGTTCAAGTTGTCATTTGCTCCTGGCCTGGAAGGACATGAGGATTCCAACTAGAAGTGGTTCCTCATATCCTGAAAGGATCAAATTAACCTTTATCTAAAAAAAAATTCCTGCCTTTTCTCCAGGTATTACTGTATATGACACACCTGTACACAGAAAAGCCAAGCAAGGCAAAATTCTTCAAAAAAGATGAAAAAAAAGGAATTTTTCATCCAGAGCTCCAAATCGGAACCTACAAGGGATCATTCCAGCTATCTTTTTCAGATCAGAGGCACACAGAAAACAATCCACCTACAAAAAGTCATGCACAAAAACTTGATCTGGATACATACAAGCACACACCTCCACTCTGGTGTGTGAGATAATAGTGCACACACACACACCAACAAGCATGCTTTCCACATAGCAATTAATGAAGTGGCATCATAAATCTGCTCACTATATTCAGTGATGCATTTTCAACCCTAAAAATCTGCCTTGAAGAAAAGGTCAGGAAAAGAAAGATGCTCCAACACTCAAAGCATCATTTCAGATACTATTATTCCTAAGTGAGGATTAGAAACCCTATAAGGATAAGAAGGAGTTTAACCAGCTTGTGTTTCCTTACAGAGAAACCTCGCAACAGCAGGAGCTCTGCAAGATTCAGCAGGTTCCTTTCAGAAGCCACAGCTGCATGCGGAGAGTGCTTGTTGCTACCACAGACTGTTCTCCTAATCTGTGGAGGCACAAATCCCTTCTGGGATTTTTAACTTTCTTCTCTTTCCCTGATACAATATTCTTAAATAAAGGATGCATTTGCCCTGTAGCATTTTCATTCCTACAGACACCTTCATAAGAATTATGGCTTTAGCTAATAAACAAAAAGTTTAAGAATAGAACAAAAGGCATCCTGAGCACATAAAAGCAAACAGAGACAGGGAGCTGGGGTTCCTAATTAGAGTTGAAATCCAGGATAAGTTTTACGGGGGGAGTGAGATTAAAAGCCTCACTCAGGTAGTGTCTTGTGGACTTGAATAAATCTTCTAATACAGACATTTATTTAATTAGATGAATCAGGGAAGAAGAGGGGACAGGAGAAGATAAAAGCCCCAGGTGTTTTAACTTTTATTTAATACTCTAAAAACTCAGAAAATCCTACAGAGGAAGGAATTTGTCTGACATTCTCCCCTGGCACATGGTCTCCAAATGTAGGAGCTCTAGTATGGAGGTGTTAGACCTAATTTTGTTTCGCTCTTAGATCTCAGAACACATGGGCTCTGTGGGGCAGGATTTGCTCCTTAGGATGAAGCACAAGCTGCTAATAGCTCAAAGTTGGAAAAAAGTCATTGCTGGGGAGGGAGGTCCTTTTGCTGATGCTCAGGTTCAGTTCCTGGGGTTGCTCTGAGTGTAAGAACAAGCACAGGAAATCAGCTGAAGCCATGAGAGCGACAGCCTTTTCCAACATTTATTTCCACACAGAGATCATATGAAATCTGCTTTCTGGTAGCTGGATCAGTATAGCAGATAAATCCCACGGGTAGTGACCCTGGAAGGGGGTCTGCAAATAGCTGAGCAGATCAATTATTAAAGTAAGATATGAAAGTAATTTTGTTACTGTTGCTGATGCTTACACATATCGGCTTCTACAGACGGGAAAATCCATTTTCTCATCCTCTTACCCTTCGCTTCCTTCAGAGACCTTCTAATTTGGAAAATAAGGTCAACCCATTCCGGATAGTGGCAGAAGGCCACACACATACTGATACATCTCACACAGCCGCTTTATTACAGCATTTTGCTGTCCTCATTCCAACACCAAGCAGCTGAAATGAAGGGATAAAAAAGGCTGATTGGATGACATAAAATCTTATAGCTCACAAGTGAACATCACATACTAACAGCAAAAGTTTCCCTTTTTTCAGCTAAGTTGCTTTGTATGTCTCTGCCATCTGGCATTTTGGGAAGGGATGTGGGATTGCATGATAAAAATCCTACAGCACTAAGAATTTCACAATCTCTGTTGTGTGTTTTAATCAAGAAGCAATACTAAGTGGTTAGAAGTGCAGAGGAAACAGGGGTAACAGGCTTTGTAAAAGCAAAGGGGAGGGATGATTTGAAATAGTTGAATCGGTGATGGCAGCAGAAAAGGAAACAACCAGATCAACTTTGTTTATGCTGTATAGGTAACAAAGATGAAACTTCAGCCTCCTGAATAAGGAAGCACAAAAGATTTCTACAGTAGGGGGAAACCAGGTATTGCAATGAAGAAGATGGATAAATATAAAGAAAATGCAGAATCAGAGGCTTTTTTCTTTTAGCCTTTTGAATCATATATTCCCCTGAACCAGCCAGGGCAATACACAGGTCCACAGAGGCAAATACATTTTTTTTGCTGCGGCTGGTATCAAAAGTGGTTCTAGCACTCCCTAGAGTCAAAAAAAGTGCATTTGGTTCTACTCTGTCTACAGGTGAGTAAATCATATGAAGGAGGTATATTTGTGTGACACAGCAGTAAGTGAAAGCCAAGCTTTTATGCACAGGTACACTTTTGTAGCCCCCTGAGCCCGATTCAAATTGATTCACAGGTCACATACTTTTCCTTTTGAAAAGAAACTCACACTTTAACTACAGTTAGAAATAATCCCAGCAGACATGGATGGCAGAAAGAAATTACTCTTCTCTCCCACCTGAGACCAGCCTGCTTGAAGCAGTAAATATTAAATGTATCAGGACACTAAGGGACATTTCTGCAACTCAGATTAAAAATTAAGTTAGTTCCAAATATAATGAGTTCCCTGCTAATGCCTGGACTTTCTACTAATGCACTTGGAGCAGTTGAAAAGTGAAGTGCTGTTTCAAGGATGTAATCAATAACTCATTGTGTTCGTTTACTGCAAAGACACCTATTCTTCACAAATCAAAAGAATGAGGCAAGGGATTTTTCACTGTGAAAAATCAGTTTTGCACCTATGATCTCTGCAGAAAAGTAATGCAATTTGCAATTAATTGCCTTTGCAATGTCTCATAGATTCCTGCAGCAGCCTCTGTTTGAATGACTGATAACCAGACTGATGGTTCATTTCCCTTAAAATAATAATTTGACAAATCACTGCAGCTTTTGTTTCCTATATTATTGCTTTTGAAAAATAAATACCTGGGGTGGAGGAAGATATGGTGAGGACCACAGTGTGACTGTTACCTTGAAAGAGAAACTCCTCTGTAACAATGAAAGCTTTTTTTCTTTTTTCTTTTTTCTTTTTTTTGTTCCTAGTCTTAAGAGATTTATCAGTCATCATGATATAAAGCAGTGAGCTGCATGGGGACTATTTTGAATACAAAGTACAGTCCCACATTTTTAGAGCTCCTATCTTACCTCATCTTCCTTCCCCTTGGCATATATAAATTACTAAAAGAAGCATCTGAGAGGCAGTGTGGACTCCAAGATGTAGCAAGGTCCTGGGAATGAAGATCAGTCTTTTATTGCTGGTTTTGCTTGTGAACTATCTTTTCTTTTCTTTCTTTCTTTCTTTCTTTCTTTCTTTCTTTCTTTCTTTCTTTCTTTTTTTCTTTCTTTCTTTCTTTCTTTCTTTCTTTTTTAACATCAGAAAAATTATGTTCTTGCTTTGACTTGTGTCCTTCATCTCAAAACTGGGAATAACTACTTGTCTCATGGAGCAGCCCATTGATTACTGTGGAATAAGTACTAAAGACAGCTTGGACTCATACTGTGAGGAACTGCAGTTCTTTATAGATATAGTAGGCCAAAAAGGATGTTTATTATTGTCTCATTAATGTTTACAGCCCTTGAAGTACTACCATGCCATTAAAATTACTTCCTTGGAATAGGTAGTCAAAGGCCACGAACAAAGCAAGAGTGTTCTGCTTTCTCCCATCATATTCCTGAACTTTTTTTTCAGAGTAAAAGTAATATATTCAATGTCTTTTGGCTTCTGCAAAGGGGGGGCATTAATGGGAGGGGCATTAAAATTTGTAGGATGTAGAAGGCATAGGTCTTTCCATGTCAGATATTAATATGCAACATCTTACTCCATCACTACCACCAAACAGACAGAAAAAAAATCCACAAAAAAACCCCACAGAAAGAACTCAGAAGGAAAAGATGAATAAAGATAAAGATATGTGTCTTCTGTGCTAGGAACAAAAGGAAAAAACCCAGAACTGAACACAATATTTCAGGTGAGGCCACCCAGGCCCAGAGCACAGCAGGACAATCCTGACCATGCTGGGCCTGCTGCCCCCAGGACAGGGATCTCCCTTCTGCCTCCAGGGAACTGCTGGCTCACACCCAACTTTCCAAACAGGAACCATCAGGTGTCTTTCTGCAACACTGTTGTTGCTTTAACCTGAATCAAAGTAATACTGTTGAGGTGGTGGAGCTCTCTTTACAGCCTAGTTCACTGTCCCTCTTGCTTAGTTAATAAGACAATCAGCTTGTTTGGAGTCACTAGCTGGCTTTTGCTGCCTAAGAGGAGTTCAGCATACAAGGACCTTGAATGCTTCAGGCGACATTAGTGATGTCCCCTCCTTCAGCATCAGGGACAGGTTTCAGTCCACAGGTGTATGAGTGAAAAATCAGAGAGCAGCGGCCAAATCTGGTGGGAATTGCTGGGCCATCTCAACAGAAAAGCAGGCATGATTTACCCACTAGCCAGAGCGGATCCTTTGTTCAGCAAGAGGAAAAAGAAAAGCCATCTGCTGACTCTTGTACTTTCTTCCTTCCCACCTCATCTTACAGAGAGTAAATTGGAGCACTGGGAAGTAACCCCTGCGATGCACCCCCAAATATAGAGTGTTACTTAGTTCAGAACTTCAGTCATGCCTTTTTTAGGTGCCTCTAACTGGTTGCTTCTTTCAGGGGCTGTACCATGGTTTGGCTGGCGTTGGAGTATCCCCTGTGTTTGCTTTGCCCTCATGCCTCAAAGGTAACAGTCAGACCTCAGCAAGGTGTCTGTCAGCTCTGTTTCAGACATTTCATGCCACTTAATTTATGGGGGTTTAGGTGGAAAAAGGAAGGAAGATGGAGAAGGAGAAAGACTGGCCTCCTAAACACATAACTTTATTCCTGTCCACACTATCTGGCAGTGATATTGCTAAAAGGTGGGGTTTTATATTGTTTTGGTTTAGGTTTTTGGGGGTTTGTTTAGTAGGTTGGTTGGTTGCTTGCTTGCTTGCTTGCTTTTTGGGGTTTTTTTATGTGTGGTTTTTGGTTTTTTGTTGTTGTTGTTGTAAATCAAATCAGAAATATACATGATATGTGAACATGCTCTGTGAAGAGTTTTTTAGGCTCACACAACTTTGGTGAGATCAGAGCAGAAGTTTATTTCTACAATACATGGGGAAAGCAAAGAGGGTCAAGGAGGCTCTTAAATAACAAAATAAACAAACCCTTCCATCCAGGAATCATCACAGCTTGTGAGGATCTTCAAATCCAAGACAGCCCTCAGCTCTATCCACTGAAAAAGGATGGAGTTTCTGAAATGCAAGCTAGAGTTCACTTTCATGTGTATCTTTCACAGTGCTTGTCTTCCTGTTTGTCCATAGGATCCCTGCTGGAGAAGGTTTGGGGGATTTTTTCAGCAGATCTGATGTTGACAGAAAGCTTCCTACAGAGAAGTGAGTAAGCCGTGAAGTCTTCTTAGGATGGAATTTATTTGGTTACAATTAGCTGAGTATTTCCTCTGTAGAGCTGAATCTGTGATGGTTGTTTCCTGTCTCCAGCCATCTCCTTGCATGGACTATCCACAGGGGGAAGACAAAACCTGCAGAGCACAGCAGAGAAGGACAGAAACTTCCATCTTATTTCAGATGTGTGCATAGCCCACTGCAAAATGTAAAAACAAAAACCCCGAAAACCCCCAAAACAAGACAACAGAAGCGAGCAAGAATCAGAACTGACTTCAGCCACATGTCTTGGGCACTCATTTTATGAGATACAGGTTCACACACATAACCTAAACAAGCTGGAAAATCCCAGCAATTGGGCCAACAGCCATATCAAAGTCCATTCTCACATTTTCACAGGGTGTTAGCAGATTTTTTCTGCAGAGCATTGCCAGGTAGGTATAGAATTCATTTTTTTTCCCACCTCCAGCAAATTTGTTAATGGCAAAGAAACATTTAGCTCCTGGACTCTGGTACAAGTAATGAAGTTTTTATTCTTGCACCTTGAGGTTCCCCCTCTATGGCAAGCGATTTAAGATGTGACATTTCTTTCAAGGGGATGACAAGCTAGAGGAGTTACAGCTGGGTGACAAGCAAGGTGGATGAAGAGAAAGAAGACTGTGATGTATGCAGATAGGAATATTGGATACTGGACTGAAGCTGTCTGGAGTTAACATCTTATCACTAAATCTGCTGAAGCCTTAGGCTGTAAGCTGTGAACTTTCATGCAGATATGTTGAACTTCTGAGCTCTTATCTACTTCTCTGAAAGACAGACCCAAGAGGTAGTTGGAGCTGGAAGATAAGGGTGTTCCAGCTATCAGCAGAAAACCAAGCCTCAGAGATAAGACTTAAAAAATAGATGATCCAGTGACAACAAAGAGACCTGATGAGGAACAGGAAGACCCCAGACCCTAATATTATTATTGGTCTGAACTACCACCACCCTAAGCGTTTGGAAACTCAGGCTGTAGGGTTGTAATTACCCAGGAATTTCTTTTTTCAGGGTGCCTCCCCAGAGGTATCGAGCTGGAGCTGTTTCTGTGGCTGTGCAGATTCAAATAAATCACTTTACTGGACTTAAAGCCTGAAATTCTACTATGGGATACCTTGGAAGGAGAAGTTTCTTTAAAAGATGCAATAAGGACCTCATTAAGAACCAGAATTTCAAAGGTTAGAACTAGGAGGGGACAAAACAGCATCGAATCACAAAGCACAGTAGTTTCTGTGTCCAACTAACTCTTATTCTTCCTTCCCTCCAAAGTGTCTGTAGAAGCCCATAAAGGTCTTTTTTTTCCACCACTTTTTTCCACAACTCCCTGACAAACAAACACAAAACACAAAAGGCAGAAACCCAGCACGAGTTGTCAGATGACCACAACGTCAGAGCTGGGATCACAGAATACCAAATAACCTGGTCAGTAGACACACAGAATCATCCCTCTCACCTTCTAAGAAGAAAGTGTCAAATCTTTGGTATTCGTACCCAGAGAAACATGATACAGTGCAAAACTACAGATAGTGCTGCAACATTCCTCATTCTGCTTCAAAGGCATAATTCCTCATTTTTTAAAGGCCATTAATGTGCACTTGTAAATTATTAAATCTGGAATTATGCTTAACTACCACTGTGGGAAATTAAGAAACTTCTAATCTGTGTTCACAGGTGACCTACACCTATTATCTTAGGACTCAAAAAATCAATTTAATGTGTTTTTTCTGAAATGAGTTTAGGTCTGTGTTAATACACAGGGTCAGGCTAGAATTCAGATTATGTCAGCTGACTGGTAGACACTGACCTTGTTTGAACTCTTACAGCCTAAAGCTTCTACGTGCAAATTTAGAAAACATTTTTCTCCAGTTTTGCAAGATCTGGCATCTGAATTATGAAGAAGTTCACCTGGAATTTGGTTGAAAGGAAAATGAAAGTTATTAAGATACTTTCCGCACATTTTTGGAGGGTAATTTTTGCAAACAGGGTTTTATGCTGAAAAAAAAGATAATATGTTCTTGGAAAAAGTAAAGTAAAACAAAAATGCTTCTCTCTACCATGGGAGCCCATCAGAACACCAGACGGGCATCCATGCACATTTTACCATCTCTCAAGATTTGGGGATGGACCTTTAAAGAGCTATTGATGGCTCATAGAAAATGTGGAAACAATCCTATTTAGAAATCATTCTATTTATGCTTTACACACACTCTGAATTTCCTTCCCCTTGCAGTTTATTGCTAAGGACATATGAATTAAAGTTTTTAAACAGTTCATCTGTTCTTCTTCTGCTTCTTTTCATCCCTGAGCCTCTTTTCAAAGATGGAGTTACCGGCTGTAGTAGAAAAGAATGCTGTAGAAAAGACAATTTAATTTCTTATGGCAAAAAGGAGCATAAGAGTGTCTAAAGAATGAACAGACTCTGTAATAACAAGATGCAGAACGCATATTTTTCTTGTATTGGAAAGACATATAACAGTGGCATTCAAAACTCAGCCAAGAGCCCCTGCTGAGAAAAGCACTTAACCACATGCTCAACTTCCAAGTGGCTGCTTGTGTCCATCAAATTCAGCAGGGTATGGGTGTCTGTCTGGAGCTCCCCAGCTGCTTAAATCACTGCTCAACAGGGTAAACCACTCACACAGGGCCTAAGAGAATTATTCTTGAGACATGCACTGACTTCAGCCACTAGTAAACTACTTCAGCTCTCATGGGGCTATTGTTCTAAAATCTTATTACATTACATCAGTCTCAGAGTATTTTTTTTAATAAATTAATCAGGAGTTCTTTTCAAAATAACTTCTTGAATTACAGACCAATATTACCCAGATGCCCAAGACTTGAAATCTGTTACAGGAGGCAAAAAACAGTTCCCACAAAGATTTGCTACCCCTGCGTGCTAAGTCAAGTAAGAATAAGAGTGATATTCTGGAAAGTGATGTCCATAAAAACACACCAACTCATTTGTGTCTCCTGGAAAATAACCATCAGTAATTCTTACCCTTCAATATTCTCAAAACATTTTTCATCAACTTCTCCTGTCACATAATCAGGGCAATTGAAAGTTTTGTTTTAATGCAAGGCAGCCTTTGCAGTTTGCTAATAGCATTTTGTGCAACAGAAGGTGTGTTTCTTTCATTATACAGCATACCTCCATCCTCAAAGATCCAAATTTAAAAGATTTATTTTGAACCCCTAAATAGCATATTACTGTGGTCATTATTTATACAGAAATTATCAATTGGTAAAAATAGCCTTCAACACTTATTCTTTGGGATGGATCCCAGCTTAAACCGTAAACCCATGCCTGCCTGAAATTGTCCTTAAAGAAAAATTCCTAAGGGATCTGCATCTAAATTTCATAGAGCTGTCTCCAGTTATAGGACCTCATTATCACAATCTAACAGAAGCTCACAGAATATTCAAATGAGAAGAGACTTTGAAATTACTGTTTTGCATTACTTATTTAGACGCCATTCCTGCATAAACATTCAACTGGTTTATTTAGAAACTGCCATCACAACCATCAGGATGCTGAAAAATGTATCTCAATGCAAATTCTGTAACAGTGAAGAACTAATTCTGTTACTGTAAAAGCCTATTAAAAAATCAGCCAACTGAACTGTGTTGCTCCTAATAGCTATTTAAATGGGAAATCTAATTTTGGTTTAGATTAAACACTGTATTTCAAAAGGAAAACTTCATCTAAATATAATTGGGTGAAATTACTTTGAACTGATGCCAAAGTCTACTAGTTGAATGCAGCTCATTATGGCTTTGCTCTTCATTTTAAATAAACCACTAAAACTCAAATCTCATGTTTGGTGGTTTCTAAAAGGTATTTTAGCCACTTGCACGAGGGCCATACAATCCTGATCCCTATACACAGACTTACTGCTGCTGTGTTGGTTATTCTGCCATGAGAGGACATCAACGACTCACAGGGTCACAGAATCCTGGAATGGCCAAGGTTGGCTGATCTGGAAGAATATGGAAGATGGGAGAACCAATCATGAGGAAAAAAGGTTTGCTACATGACACACAGTAGTAAAAGTTCTTGTCTAGACACGGTTCTGACCAAAATCTACCAAAACTATCAAATTTCTGAATTACATGTACTAAAGCCAAGAGCAAAATATCCCAGAAGTGACAAGCCCATTGAATTACACTTCATTCAGCATTTTTGTGAAGTGCTACAGTGTTCCAAAGCTTTGAAAACAAACTCCAGTAATCCTTCACACTTGAGATTTCATTATATCCCTTTGTAGCTACAGACTCATCCCAAACAGAAAGAAAAGGGATTACTGCCAGCTGCATGGCTAATCCCAGACCCCCAACCCAAATCAGAGGGGGAATTTATAGAACCACAGAATGGTTTGCGTTCTAAAGCATCTTCAAAGCTCATCTGGTCCAAAATCCTTGCAATGGGGAGGGACATCTTCCACCAGACCAGGTTGCTCAGGCCTGTCCAACGCCAAATATTGGACATCTACGAGCTCTCTGGGCAACCTGTGCCAGAGTTCCACCACTTTCCTCATAAACAATTTCTCCCCTCTGCCTAGTGTGAATCTACCCCCTTTTAGTGTAAAACCATCACCCCCTGTCCTATTGCTACATGCCCTATTGAAAAGGCTCTCTACATCATTCTTACAAGGCCTTGAAACATGACAATAAGATCTCCTTGGAGCCCTGACTTGTCCAGTCTGAACAATCCTAGTTGCCTTCCCTTGCAGCAGGGATGTTCCATCACTCTTGCCACTTTCATGGCACTCCATTGCACCTGCTCAGGCAAATCCATGTCCTCCCATGCTCCTCAGAGCTGGGTGTGGATAGTGGAAGTAACACACAAGGGGTCAGAGATCTGGTATTTTGTTAGCAAGCATAAAAATCATCAGATATCTTGCAGGACTAATCCAGGAAGTGGGTACTCAGCATACATCACACTCCAAACCCTCTCAATAACTTTGATATCATGGCTTTTTGCCTCACAAAATACATATTTTTTTACTTAAAATCCCACAGAATAAGACTCTAATTAGCAAATTGCCTTGTTTCCCTTATCCTTTCTCCTATGAGAGAAGACAGAACATAACTGAATAAGAGCAAAACCAAATTACTTTATGTCTGAACCCTCCCTTATTTCAGTGTTGACTGTACCTCTCACTGGATGTTGGATACAGGCTGTTTTCTTCAAATTTAACTTGAAATCTGGCATTTTCAATTGAAAATTTTACTCTTAAGACTCAGAATATGCCTATATCCTCTTTAATGTGTTTCTTTCTGCACTATACTTCTAGGGAAAAAGAAAAATAAGAAAAATAAATTTTTACAGTGAAAGAAGAAGACATGTTCTTAAAGATAAACTTGGCCCTGGATTATCTCAAATACCTGTTTGCTTTAAAAACTGTTCTATTTTTATTAGAAAGATATGCTGCACATGCCCATCCCAAGAGCCACTGAACTACTATCAGGTTTATGGAGACGGAAATTATTAATCTTTGTGTGGTGTGGTTGCACCACAGCCCTGTGACAACAATATATGACCTTCCAGAAGCAGCAAATAGAGATTTTTAATCAGAGTTTTCCCCCAAAAACCAAAGTGATGTCAGTCTGAAGAGAGTAAAATATCAGCAAGAGAAATATCAGAGTGTTGTTTAAGATATATTTAATTATCTACCTGCAAATAATTATCTCAGTCCACCTACTTTGACTCCCTGTGTAGTCAGTGGATATTCCTCCTCAGTGGACAATCCCAAGCAGTGAGGGTAATGAACATCCTGCTTAGAGTCATATCCTAGAAAAACAACTCTTTTTTCTTCAGTCCAGAAATGCCCCCATCATTTTGGCTGCTGCTCTTCCTTCAGACGGAGCCTGATGGTGGGAGCCATTCAGTCAGTTAAGTCAGGCTCAGCAGAAATCTGGGCAGCAAATTCTGGAAGGGATTTTTCTGATCATGCGTAGACTTCAGGATGAAATAAGTTGCACCCAGTCTCCAGCTGATGCTCTCCAGTGCCTGGAAGGAAATTGTACTCACCAGATTGATCTGCCCTTTCCTTAGGCAATGAAATTAGCCAGATTAATCCTTCCTGTTCCTGTTATTAGATACATACATATGACTAATACCTGCCAGTCACAATTCATGTTCTAATTTTCTCCTCCCTGGTGAGGAACACAGGAAAGGAGGGGAGAAAGGAAGAGAATTTCTGACATTTAAAGCCATGCCATGCTCCTCTTTCCAGATTCACAGCACAGTGAAGCTGACAGCAGTGAAAGAGCAAAAGGAACAGCTGAGGCATTTGGAAAATATGGTTCTGTGCATCCTGGGTCTTTTCAGAGCACTTTCCTGGGTTTATATTACTTCATTAGCAGAGTTTATCTCATTACTCCGCACAGGCTACAGAAGGAAGGATCAGTGTTAATATGGATGGACATATGTGGTTTCTAAGGGGTTAAAATGTTGTGTTTCTGGGTAAGGAAGCAGTAATCCTAGAAAGAAGCAGAGTAGGTAGAGCAGTGTTACATAAAACCCAGTGAGCTGGAGGGCATGAATTACAGTGTCTCTAAGTCTGGAGGAAATGGTCATTTTCATAGTGCCATTTATACCTTATGTTAAATATATTTAGCTAGAGTTTCTGGCTTCATCCTTCCCAGAAGAATATAAATTAGTGCCCACATGAAACCAAAGCCATAATGTTGATATGAGATGCAGACTGAGAGCACAACTACAGAGGTTTTTCTGGGGCAGTACAATTTTATAACACTACATATTTCTTTTCCACATCTGATCTTTTATGCTGAGAGCAGATTTCTGTCCTGGTAGAGGAAGCACAGCTTCTGTCCTGAACCACTTCCAGTCAAGTTCTGTCAATGACAGATTCCTGGGTTGATTGTTTAAATTTTTTTTAACTCCCAGAAAGAAATGTACTCTGTGTCTCATCCATTGAGTGACCTGATCTTTCATTCTAGCAGGATGCAGAAAAACTCATTCTATAATGAAATATGAGTCCCTAGTAAACTCTAAATTTAAAAAAAAGGATAAGCTTGTTATTCAACTGTCACTTTTCATGTGTGTCAGATAAATGCAATTTCAAGACACCTTAAACAAAACAAAATTGTTTTATATACATTAATATTTTTCCATCTGAGACTCAGTTTTTACCTGTGTTGAAAAATGTCAGGATCCAAGCAGCTGTAATAGCAAGGGACACATAAAGCACCAGAGAAGAATTGATAACGAGTAAACAAAGGGACCATCTCCCATCTGCTGCTCATCAGCATGGCTCTGCTTATGCCAACAGAACTGAGATAATTCCTGGAAACTGGATGTAAGGAATGCAAAACTGTAATCTGGCCTTGTTGTTACCAGAAGGAAATCTGTTGTTCAGCTGAGGCTGCAAAAGCAGAGGTGAAAAAAGCTTCGGTTTGTTTCAAAGAGAAAATGGATGTTAGTGCTGGTGAGAAGCTTCCTTGACTCTAATCCCATTTAGTGATTAGCTGCTTATATAGTGATGAAATACTTAGTTTTGTTTGTTTTGGACCTGTTGTGTGTTCATTTTAGCTGGCATCTCCTGGACTTTTTATCACAGTGAGCAATCATTCCCATTTACCACCTCAAACATTCCGTCTCAGATGATCATCCTCCAGGCTGAAGGGATTAATCTACTGTTTCATTAAACAGAAATCAATACCTGATACCTTTACCAACATTTTCCATAAATTTTCTAGCTTTTCTTCTACCTTTTCTGAGAGGGGAGACTAGAATTGGACACAGTTTTCAATACTTGTATATACAATAGAAACCAACCACATTTTCTCATTATACTCTTAGACCATCTGCAAGCCTAAACTGTTTTAAGCTGCTGGAAGTTCACATTTGTGCTAGGAAGGCTTTGATGCTTCACAGTGACTCCTAGACCCAGAATCAGAAAACATGCTGGTATGGAATTAATCTTTCATCATTAAAAGACATTTTCATGAAGTACTTTCCGACCTGCAGGCCATGGATCCAGAGGATTTAAGCAGCTCAAGTGTTTAGCGCTTACATTTCGATGTTTGTCCATTTTGTCTCCTAAGTGAGAACTTGTACCCTTGGTCCTTTATCTCTATCCCTACACTATTTCTCTCCCTTTCTGCACAGAGATCTTCAGTGAGGGATAAGAAAGATCTAAAGAAGCTACAAGGGGAGGGGTCCACAGTGAAGGGACACCATATCAGGGTATATTCTGCAGTGCCTTTAGGGACAATTATCACTGCCACATTCCCAGGGGCTATAGCAGCAAACCAGAGCTTGGTCCCTGTGGAGTTGATGTTTTTCTGAGGCAATCACTCTGACAGTCTTGTTCAGGCTATCACATGGGGTGGATTAGGTGTAAATGAACAGGGGTCCTTATCTGTACTAACAGCCTTTTCACAACAAAGTCTCAGGAGTGCCCTCCTCCCTTCAGCTCCTGGTTCAATTCTCCTCACACCACACTGCTTATATCTTCAGGGTGATTCTTGCCCAAATCAAATCAACTCACAGCTGTTTCAGGGAAGGGAAGGCATTGAATTGTACAGTTCTGTTGACATTAGGTCTGATTTTTCAAGCCAAGCCACAAACCACCTCTCCAAAATCCACTCTGGGTGAAAGCTACATCACAGAAAGAGGACAGCAATTTCCTCCAGTGAACTGCTCTGAAGCTGATGCAGACAAGACACACATGTTCTACAAAAACCTTTTTTGTTGGCTGAAGTCCTTATTTCTCAAGAGAATTTCCAAGAGCAGGTGAGAGTCACTGAGCAGGTGATCTGTTGTAAAGACACATTTTCTTCCAAGCTTAACCCTTATTTCAAGTATTACCAAAAGCAAGGTGAGGGGAGCTCTCACTTCTACTCCTGTGCCTGACTCCTGTTTCAAGAAACAGTGAGACACATCTCTGGGATGGCCATTCACACATTACACAAAAAAAGACTGGAAGAGAGAACTGGGAAGCAGACATAGCTGTGATGCTGTTGTTTATTTTAAATAGAGCAGGTGAACCAAATACAGAAAGCAGAATATAAACAAGTCCAGATATAACCTTCCTCTCAGAATTGTGTTCTCACAGCTCAGTTCCCTCTCATGTTTAAAAATCTCTGTGATTTTGATTCTCAAACAGTGCAAAAACATGACCTTTTCTGAAGAACTGCCTCCTCTTTTCCTTTTTATTTTTTTTTCCCCTCTAGGGAATAGCTGGATCCGCTGTACGCTACACAAGTGTTTGTGTTGGCAGGGGTGCTCGGATGATGTGGCAAAAGAATGATGGAGAGATAGGGGTGGAAGGAGAGCTGAAAACTTCCAGCTTTTAGAGGAGGAAAAAAACCCAACCAAACTAAGCACCCAGCAAAAACATAAATCACCTTTCCAAAATTCTCTTATGTGGCACTTACTTGCCATAGATTGTTAAACCACAGAATGAGAGCAGTTTTACTTTCTCAGACAATTTTTTATATTCATATTATGCATTCCTGGATGCAGCTAAGCTCAGCATCTAATTGCCCACAGCCTGACAGATGTAAATGCAAGGTGAACTTTGGACAAAAAAAAGTAATTTAAAATTAAGTTTCTACATTAACATCACCTTTTTACTAGCACTACATCAATTTCTGCAGCTTTGCATAGAGGGAACTGAAAGAGCAGGAACATCTTTCTTCTCTGAAATGTTTGTCCTTCCGACCCACAATCTGTAAAGAAGATGTGCTGCTTGTACCCAGTCTTCTACCATTATACAACCAGAAGGTACTTTGCTAAGAAATGTAATCCCAGAAAAGATGATTTATTAGATATAACTTTTCTTTACGGTGGCAGCAAAGTAAAAACAGTATGGATTGAAGTAGCAGTTAGACTAATGGAAAAGATTCCATAATGTGGTGTTTGCAGTTTGTTAGCAAAAAAACCAACCAAACAAAAAAAACCTTCAATCTTTTATTTCTGCTGAAACAGCAGGGCCTCCCACACTGTCTGATAGGAGCAAAGGAATATTTTCTCTGCTCTCAGAGAACAAAAATTGACAAAAGGACCTGCACACCTTTTTTTAAGAAAGGTTACACTTCTATTGCAGCTTGAAATCTACCAGTTAATGCAAAGGATGAGACAGATAAAGCTTTATCACTTTCTAATCTTAGTGCTAATGAACGATTAATAGTTATTTTAAATGCAGTTAGGAAACTAATAACTGTTAGAGTTGTTTTCCATATCATCTTCAGAAGGAGTTCAAAGAAGTGATAGCTCAGACTTACAAGCTATCTGCAAGTCTACTGAACTTTATAAAAATATATTATTACTGAAATCTCAAATTAGTTTTTTATTAAAGTACTTTACACAGCTTAGCTTAAATTCAAATTTTAACAGAAAGATATTCAATTGGAGGTATTTTAAATGCTAAATCAAATTTATTTGGATGGGAATTGGATCTATGTATTTTTTGGGTAGCTTTGAAAGTCTCAGCCCATTTACTTGGGACCACTAGGAGATAGGCATTTTTTTAATTTCCATGTGAAAGAAAAGTCCTTTTTAATCAGCTAGTAAAAATAAAATTAAAAATTCATTCTACTTTCCTAGACTGCATAGAGCTGCACATTAAGAGACAGCTGCTTGTGAGTGAGAAAGTGTAGGGAGTGCATTACTAAAGCCACATGTCAGATGGTTAAATTATGTTGCTCTTTGGAGACACAAATTAATGTTTTTTATCCTTTTAAAAACAAGAATGATATTGCATAAGAAGTGAATAGATTAAATGAACCTAATTAATAATATTCTATAAAATTCATTTTAACCAAATAAAAGGCCTTATCTGGCTGGAATAATAGTATTTTTTATCACTCCTTTCAGCAAAGATAAGATCTTTTGTATCCATTTATCAAGTTATTTCTTGCATTTTTCTCCACAGCTGAATGTAGCAGTTTTTCTCCTGGCTTTAGTATTATTGTATTTAAAAGCCCTGTATTTCCCCTCCCCAAAGAAATTGCATCATTCTTATTCTTTTTTCAACTTTTTCTTGAATTGAAACATGTATCTTCTAAAAGACTTTTTCAAAGAGAAGCCAAGAAGTGTAATTTTTGTAAAGTATTCAAGGTAGTGGAGGAATTATTCTGAGTTTTATTAGGCTGAGAACCAATAGTACACCTAATTTGCCAAAAACAGTGTAATGTTGGTATGTTTTAATGAGTCTGGACCTTGCAGTGATCATAAATCTAAGTGTCTAACACTGGGAGCCCAGCTCACACATTCAAAAGAAAAAACAAGTCTTTCTACTCTTATAGGAATTAAATTACAGTGATTTTGCTGCCAAAGTCCTTAATTTTTCTCTCCTGAAAAATGTGCTTTCCCCTATTCCTCCTTCCCAAGGAGGAATCCCATTTTCAGATCTCCTTGTGGAAATATTTTCTTCTACGGTATGTCACGGCCAAGATAACAAAACAAAAACATCTTTGAACCATCCAGAGTGCTACAGGTTAGAAATCACGTGTAAAATATGAATAATAGTTTTCCTCTGAGATATTTTGCTACTTTCTGATCAGCTCTGTTTGAAGTGCAACTCATTGAGAGAGAATCTGAGCTGGTTTTGTAATTGGCATTGAAAATCTCATTGTAGAGAATGCACAAAACCCCTCTAATAACTGCGGAGTTGACAGGTTTTGGGTAAAATACGTGGTAAAACTGGGATAATAGCAACATGAACATTTGTTACCTTTTTTCCCCCAAAATGTTCTGGTTCTTCTGGTTGCCTTTTCTTGAAAAGATGGTGTAGAGTCAGTTCCTTTGGTCTCAGGACAGCTGAAGCTAAATACTGGCAGCTCAGGGCATGGAAAATGTTATTTTTCAACCCAGGGGACTGAAATAAAGAGTGGCTTCGGACCAGACATAAATGGCACAGCTGAGTGGATGTGGTGCAGGAATGGATTCATAAAGACACACCTTTGGATTGAAGCCCTTTCTGTCAGTACCATCAGGGAATTAAGGATAATTTTATGTTGGAAAGACTTAGGCTTGACAGAAATGTCCATGAATACCACGCTCCCACCTACTAGAGATCCATATTAGGTAATTTTTTAGGCATTTTTGCCGAAACTATTGTGTAACTTCTGCCACAAGAGCACTGCCAAACCCTGCTGGGCAGCTAGACCTAACACTGAGATTAAGGCAGCTCCAAAATGGAGGTAGGATGAGATAATTTCCAGAGGTCTGTTAAATTTTTTTATATTTTTTTTTTCCCTGTGATTCTGTTTACAGCAGGGAGGCATTTCTCTAATACTAGCAGCTACTTATATACTCTAGGATTCTGTGGGTGGGGAAGGAGAGAGCAGGAGGGGGGAACAGTTTATTGGAATGTATTTTGCTTTATTTATCATTCTCTGACTAATACTGTCTCAATCTGAGTTTGGTGTTACCATAGAGCTGATTTCAAAACAACAAAGAAAATAAAATTATGCAGGCTACTTCACTCAATAATTCATAACAAGACATTAAAAGTAATTCAATTAGTCTAATCCTAATCTACACGGGAGAAGAGTTACCAGCTGTAATCCTGAGTAAAATATTCAGAGAGCTAAAAGGGTCAGTGCCTTCCATGCTAGAGCTGCAGAGTTACTAGATAAAAAGAGTTAAATTTGACCTTTTTTCCTTTAATGTTGAACTCCTCCTACGTAGATCTGAGGTTATTGACTATAAATTACTGGATGATTTCTTGTGCATGTGATATTCATCCAGCATTTTGCCTGTAAGATAAACTAAGCAGGAACAGACAATAAAGGAAAATTTCTGAGGACAAGGGAAGGGAATGTTAGGGAAACACTTGAAAAACAGGCTTTTACTTCAGTTATGCTAATGGATAATCTGTTTATTTGAAGTAGTGAACTAGACTAAGAGGGATCTGAGCCAGGGTGGGAATTGTAAATATGATGAGCCTGACTCAAGATGTGTGCTTGGCAAATTCCATAGGAAATCTTGCTTCTCCAAAACAAGCAATCTTAGTTATTACAGCCTAGAATATTTCTTCCTGCTGTTTGGGGAAATTTTAGATATTTGCTCCCCATGAGAATAAAATTGTCTGGATTTTAGAGACTATTAGTTCTTCCAAACAGCATGATGTGAAGCATTTTGTCTCCAAGTCTTTCACAGTCTGAAAAGCTCATTATCCTGAAAGTGCTTTGTAAGGGGTGGAGGACTTGGACGCTATGCTACTCTCAATGCTAATTGAATAGCTGCATTATAAAACTTGTTTTATTCTTTGTTCCATTTGGATGAGAGTCTCTGGAGACAGTAAAAAGTGATATCTTACTATCCTTTAGGCTTCTATTGTAGGTCTCAAAAAATATATTGTTTAGCACTTCACTCTGAGAAGATGTCTGCTCTCAACCTGATCTGTATTCTGTCTGCACCTTGCCTCATGGAGCACAAAATTATTTTCTGCACATGTACAACCCTTAGCTTTTTGTTAAACTTTTCATAAGGGAAAAAAAAAGAAAAAAAATCTCTCAATAATAATTTTTCTACTCATATATATATATAATATAAAAATGCATACAATATATGAATAGAGATATATAAAATATATAAATAAATATAGGTTTGGGTCTACTTTTAAAAGAGCGGCCAGCACCTGCCAGACAAAAACTATTCAACAAGAAGGAAATACCCACAGGCAGCAGGATATAAAAAAACCATCATCCTGCTTCAACCCTTCTGCTATTTTCAGTTTGCCAGCATTATTTCTGCATCTCCTAATTTTATGTCTTCAGTACTAGTTGCATTTAAAGCAACAGCATGCCGTGCTGCAAGCATCTCCCAAAACCCTCAGAGGGAAGCAGCCAGAATAGACTGCTGGCATCAGTGGCACAACTCCACAACCCCATATGCGCAAGAAACTGACTCTAATTGGATGGCAACACAAGCCCAAGGGGAACAGAAAGCCTGGGAAGGAACAGTAAAGAGCAGGCGGCCTTTTGTAAAACAGGAGCAATCTGACAGCTGAATTTTCAGCTTGGAGCACCTGAGGTGCAGATGTGGTAAGGCAGGAGTATTGACTTAGGAGAAGAGGAAAAGGTAATATATAGAGCCACTATCCAGAAGTCTGTTACAAATTTGATTTGCCAGAAAATCCAGCTTTCATTTTTCTTCCTTTGTCAGTGCAGAACTCCCACCACATCATGACGATGGGATGGACTTATAAACAAACAAAAAGAATGAAATCCTGCCCTGTACTGCTGCAGCTCAGGCAGCCAGGTCGTATTTCTGGGGCTGCAATTGTGTGAATGGAGGCACTAAGTCTTGCACAAGCCACAGTCTTCCTTTGGACAGCAGTGTAGATGCGCAATTTTGTTCACAGCTCATTTTTTGCTTCCATGGTTTGTCCCCCTTTCCCATAACTCCTTAGACTGGTCCATCCAGAAGTGTTATTGTGATTTAGCAGAGTATGCAATGGGAGCAGATCATTAAAGACAGTCCTGACACTCTTGTTTTGTAGACCCAGACTGTTTCTGGGTGTTACAGAAGACAAAACTTTTATTTGCTCTCTTGATATTTTACCATACTCTTCATTAACACTTTGACTGCATGAACGAATCTGTCACTGCATCACTGAGGGAAGGCTAACTTTTAAGTCATTTGTTACCCAAGGAACTTTTGAAATATCTTCAGGAATTGAAGAGCAGTGGAGGAAAATAAATAAATAAATAAACAACAAGCAAATAAAGCTTTAGTTCTTTATTTGGCCTTCTTTCATATTCTGAGAATTTTAGTGGTAGTATAATTGACAACAGTTAACAATACTGCTCTCTCAGCAAAATTTGCCTTGAAAACCAAAATCACTAACTTTCATTCTTCCACAGGACAAAAATCAAATATGGGTATGATGCAAGGAGGCATTGGATCTGAACATATGCACACCTGTGCTCATTACAAGCCAGCTCCCCTCAGGAAGAGAGCAGAAACAAAAGATGTATTGGATGGAAAATGTGGAATCATCTTTCCTCCAGAAAAATTCTCCTGGTTCTGGCATCTGAACTGTTGCATTCACCAATTCATGATGCAAATGTCCTTTGTGAACTTGTCTAAATCTTTTCTGAATTATCTGAGCCTTTTTGAATTACCAATATCCTGTTGCAATGTATTCCACTCTTAAGCTGAAGTGCGTGGAAAGATATTCCATTCATCCTTTTAGTACCACACTATAGTAGTTGCTCAGGAAAATTGCAGCCTGTCCTGATCTTGTTAGAAATAGGGTGAATACAAAAAAAAGGCTTCACATGTAGTTATTGCTAAAATACCCCGGTTCTTACTTCTTCTCCGTGAACTTTTAAGCACATCTTCAATAGTGAAGGAAATGCACAGCCATGGTTTAAACTATATGTAGAATGAAAACTGTATACTTAATTAATATGTAAGTTTTCTTTTTCTGTGGGTTTTTAAACTTTGATTACAAGTTACTGTGCTATGAATTTACTCTTATATGCATTTTCACTCCCATGAGTTCTACCATACATTCAAATCAGAAAGATTATATTTTAACAAAGTAAAAAAAATCATCTTCTGTATCTCACAGACACTGTATTTTAGGCTTATATTTTCATCCAGAATATCTCATTAAGAATAAAATATTTTTTAAAGTTATGCAAGAAACCAACATTGAAAAATATATAGTTTTATTATGCACGCTTTTGTAAGAATGGGTTTATTTCTGTTGATGAAACTTTTTTGTGTATGTTGTAGTAAACAGACACTAAACTTTTCATGCATCTTTTAGTCAATATCACTCTCACTGATAATTCAAGCATGTTAATTTCAACCTATAAGTTTTCCAGCTTTTACCCTTCTGATTCTCTCCTTGATCACACTGGTGGGGGAGTGAGTGAGCAGCTGTGAGGGGCTGGGCTGCTACCTGAGGTTAAAACACAACAGGAATAAAAAAGAAAGGGAAGGCACTTTGAAAACATCAAGTTTTTGTGTTTGGACCTTACCAGTGAGGTCACTGCAGAATGGCATTACACATGGATTACTCATCATTGCTCTTTTTCAGATCTTAGCCAGAGTAATGAAAGAGTAGGAAATATTTCGTTTAAGCAGGGTTTCAGGTTGATTCTTGGTATCAGATACCAGATAAAACCCTGTGCAAATTGCCCCAGTTTCACTCTGCCCTACATTGGGCTAAGAATTCTATCTAGGAACTTTTCATGAATGCAGGAAGGTTGGATTATTATTACCTAAAGCAGATACCACATCACTTGTCTTTGCCTGTGTCCTCAATAATCTAATTCTGTCTAAGAACCACTCATGAGGATTCAATGAAGTAACATCGCTCACCCACCTACTTAAGAAGTGCTGCAAATAGCTAAACTTGGGTTTGATGGGAATGGCTACTGCTATGGCCTGTGATAATAGGCTGCAATTCAGGTCCATTTCTTAAAAATTGGTGATGAGGTTACCAAAAGCATGTTTGGCTTCTTGTCTAAATTCTCCAGGTGTATGCAGGAGAGAAATAATTAAGATGTAGTGAAGTAAGACTCGGAAAAAGTATGTCGGCCTTTTTTTTCCCCCTGAACCTATACTGTAAGAATAGGAAACAAAAGCATACAGCAAAGGTTTATGTAAAGTGGGCATTGTTTATAAAACACGTTGGTCATGTTAGACAGGTCCTCTGAATGAGTCCTTAACTTGACAGTCTAACCCAAAATCATCAGTAGAAGTTCTTGTGGAAGAAGAATTTTAGACCAGGAATTCAGAAGCTGCAAACAGACTGAGATTTATCACAGGCAAAAGAAACATCTGCATCCTACAGTGCTGCAGCCCATTTCAATAACTTAGAAACTGAGTCCTTTCCCTCTTTATTTTCCTGCATCTTGCTCAGAACTTTTTGCTAGTCCTCAGAGAAGGCTTGTCTGCACTTGGCCCTCCCAGGTGTTTGCTTTCCTAAATAAAAAGCAGCCATGATCCTTCATGCTTGGCTCAAGAAATTATGAAATTTGGTAAGAAAATAGTTTCTAGATCATTGAGTTCTTATGCTCAAAAAGTCGTGGGATTTTGAGTCACAACTCTTGCAGCGATTAACTGCAAACACTCTTGCCCAGCTGAAGAAAATAAAGAGGGTTGGTGTGTATTAATCAATAGATAAAAGACTTCAGAGTTAAATTTCTATCTATTTAACCACTCTAAATCAGCTGCATTAGAGAATAATGTATGGGTTACACTCCTCCTAATTAAAGGAATCCATCAGACTGTAAAGTCTGGATTCTTGTCAATTAGGCAGCTGGGTTGTCTTCAGCCACAATCTCTTTCCAGTATTTTTCTTAGATAAAAGAACAAGGTCATGACACAAGGGATCTGTATTAATTATGAAAAACCAAACTTGTAAGAACGAATGCAGTGCATAATGGGATTGTTCAGGTTATGTGGTGCAATAAAATAAAATGTTGAAAAGATGAAAAGAGAGATTTGACTATAATTGAAAATGTTCCCTCACAAACCTGCTGGGATCAAGATTTTCTCTAAATCATTTCATGTGTCAAATAAAAAATAGCTCAAGAACAGGCTGATAACTAGTTTTACTTACTTAATCCTTGCTTAAAAATTGTATAATGCCTACAAAGCAAAAATCTTATTTCTGGCTGTTGACAGTAAACTATTTTTTAAATGGAACTGAGTTGTGCCTAAATTTGTATAAATAAATATTTCTTGCTATTTTATTACCATCAGTGAATTTCTGCTCACCATGGGATGAAAGCTCTTTAATCCTTCATGTAATTTAAGACATTTTTTTAATCTTCATTATCTATCTGTATACTACACTTGAACTCCTACAGTTGTTGATTGATCTCAGCAAATTGTGTAAATACAACTGAATTACTGCCTAATTAGCAGAAGAACTATTAAAACTGTTGCGTTAGGAGTTTTTGTTGGGGTTTGGGGGATTTTTGCTTTGTTAATGATGAGGTTTGTCAAACTCTGAGTTTAAATCAAGAAATAATGAACAGCTCATTTTAAGGAAGTTTAAGGTTAAGTAGTTTGAAGGATTTATTTTAAAATATTTTTAAATTAAACCAAATTTCAGCTTCACCTTTCCAACTATTCAAATTATTTTCACTTTAAATATGTTCCATTGGAAATTTATTTACATTTATCTAATGTTTCCGTGAGAAATTCCATTAAGTTATAATCTATAATTGCCATCAATACGAAGCTGCATTGAAGAACCTGCCTAATACAGGTAATTAAAGTCAGACAGTGGCTGGCTTCAGTGAAAACAGGAGTATCCACATCATCTACAAAGTCCCTTCTCTCTCATTCACAGCATATTAGAAAATGTGTTTCATTAAAAGACTAATGGCACCAGCCAGAAATTGAAAATATCCCTTTAATTTAGGTCGCTAGGTTGGGAAAGGTTGATTCATTTATACTCAGGATTCTGCAAATTCTGCATCTGTGGCAAGTCTCTGGGAGATCAGGAAAAAAAATTGAAACCTTGAATCTGTTATGGATCATATCATCAGGAGTCCTGATGAGGTCTAGGCAAAGTGAATAATCATGACTGCCTCTAACATAGCCCAGACACAAATTCTGATCACATTGGCTGGAAAATAATTTAAGATTCCACAGATGGATAAACAAATGTATTTCATCAGGTTCATGGTGAAAAAAAGTAATCCACTCTTCATTTCCTGATAGCTGTCTGAATGTCACATATCTAATTTAGTATTGTCTGCTCTGCTACATTTCCAAATTTCCATTCAGACTGAGGATATACCATATGTTTCACCCACTGTTCTCATTACTCTTACAAAGCTTGGATGCTTTTTACTGAGAAGTGTATATGTTTTTTGTGGTTTTTTTTTTCTTTTTTGTTCTTTTTTTTTTCCTTTAGGCTATACAGAGCAGCTACTCTCAGAAAAGACAAAACTATGGGACTATGGCGTACAAGAGACAGTGGAGCACATAGGAAAAAGCTGCTGAATAGAAGAAAAACCTAGATTCAGTAAATATTAAAAAAATATTTTTATTTCCTTTCTTCTCTCTTTTCTTCTCTCTCTTCTTACTTTTTAATGAGAACTGCCAACTGCAATAATGATTGCTGAAGTGAAGCAAAATATATTAAATTATGCTTCTTCTCCAAATAAAAGGGGACATAAAATATTTTACTGAAACTGGACCCTTTTTCTGGAAAGGCAAGACTCTGATTTGTCCCAATGATAGCTCTGCCAGCACCCCTTAGAGCGCATCAGCCTCCAGATACAGGGCCTGAGGGTGCCTTTATTGGGCAGCTCTGACTGGGTTGCAGAACCTTTGGCAGCAGTTGTAGCATTGGGTTGTGAGAGGAGAAAGGGTTTCCCTGCTCCAGAGCACCACTAGAGTTTGTCTGAACAGAAACCTGAGGGTTTTGTTTGTTTTGTTACTGAAAATGCTGTCTTCATCCGGGCTGTGAGCTGAAATGGAAGACTGAGCATGATCTACGCAAAATAACTTTTCCTTATGTCTCTTTCCCTAGGATTAGTGTTTAAATTACACTTCCTCCTCTTGATTGTGCATTCTCCTTTTCTCTTGTCTCAGAGCTGTTATATACACACAATGACAGCAAGAAATACATATTTATTTAACTTGCTTTTGAAATCTTCATTTTTCTTCCACAACTCTCTTAAGTGGCACATCCCCTATCACTTAAAAATATCTGCAAAGTAAAAGAGAGGTTTTCATGAGCCAAAATATTTGAGGTGTTAATAGTTCTACTAAAGGATGCTTCCACAGAAATGAGGGGCTGGGACTTATTTACATCTCCTACATAAGACACAAAGTCTGGTTGGCTGCAGCACAGCCTTGGAAGATGTGCTTCATCCTAAATTATGTGTGCACTCTGCTGACAGTGCTGGGAGATCAGGCATGAGGCAGACAAGTCTCCCATCTTACAACTGTGTAAATATTTTCCCTGATCCTCAGGGCCTCACACACTTGACAGTGCCCATCCTTTGCTACAGGGAAAGGCTTTTCTGATGCCCTTTCCCAGACCTTCCAATGAGGTTTTGAGAAGCTACAATATGAAAACAGTGGTTTTACTCTCCTGAACTCCAAAAATAAAGTGATCCACTCCAACTCCTTTGCCTCAGAGAACACTTGGCTGCATGGGGGAGGTGATATCCCAGCTGTGTCACAAAAGCACACACAGCCTTAGGATCTTAACTCATGAGATAACACCCACAGTTAAAGCTCTCTGTGCTTACAGTGCTTTATAATACTATATATTATCTATATTCCTGACTTGTTAGAAAGCCAGCTAAAGTCAAGGAGTCATCCCAAGTGAACCTGGTCCTTCAGAAAACCTCTTTCAGTGGAGAGGATCAGAGGCTGCTGCTAACTCCAGTTAATTGTATCTGTTTACTTCTGTTTTTAATTTTTAATCTGCTCCTTTCAGCAAAACAGCCCCCAAATTTTCATATGTACTGTGGTTCCTTGTTGATTTAAATGAATACTTAATTAAAGTTAAATTAATACTTAATTTAAGAGGCATGCTGTCCTTGTTAATGGGATCACTCCAGGTGCATGGTTAATTTAGGGAAATGAAGATGACTTTTATGGTGTTAGGCATACCAGTGGTAGAACTGAATTTTTTCTCAGGACTGAAAAAAACACAGCCTTTATTTTGTTTAGCTACCTAGAAATATTTTTTGTGTATTAATGCATGCATACTATATGTATTCATATTTTAGCTATACACATATATACACACACGCCCGCATTTATTCCCACAAGAAAGCTTCTGCTGGATCAGACATTGCAGAATACTTTCAGGGGGAGGGGGAAGAATTTGTGTGTGTAAGGGTGCCAGCAATGAACAAATTGATAGTTTGGGGTAAAAACTGTCACTTAGAGGACTTAAGAGAATTAAACCCTTCAGTCTACGTGAAATCTTTGGCCCAGTTTGGAACCATACCAAATGTACAGCTGAAGATGGAAATTTTATAGGGGGAAAGAAAAGAAAAACAAAAAAAACCCTGAAAATTATTTTTCCAGGTTTATTATGAACAGTAGGAAATTTGGGAAAGCAATTACTCTCTCCAGTTACCTAACCACTAAAAAAAAATTGCTATCTTTTAATAATGATCACATTTGTTGAAATGCAATGTGGCATTGCATAGTGAATATTGACTTTATTATTTACATTGGGAACCATATTACTTCTTAAAAAAAGGAAAAGGATATTTACTCCACTAATTTATTTCATTTTAGTGGTTTAGCAATGACACCATCATGATAGTTCAGTATAAATATAATGAGCACAAATGCACCTGTGCTTTTAAATTACATTTTCCAGGAGTTCAGACAGGCTAACAGGGCAATTGTAACATTCGTAATGATCCCCTGTGCTAAATAATTTCAGAAAGAAATTTTAGTCTGATAATTTTAAAACCTTTTCCCAAAGCACAGTGTGACAAGGTAATTTCTAAATTAGAGTAATTAAGACCATTATAGACTAACATGTTTAAGCAGATTTTGTAGCCGCTCAATTTTCATTTTTCCTAGTGACACAGTTTCTCCAATTTTAAAGATGTTTCTTGGCTTTTGAATACTTTTTAGTAGTCATAGCTAATATTCTCGTGAGATTCATCTTTTGTTCATTTATCTTTGCAGCAGAGCTGGACAATACCTGTACCTATTTTTATATTTGTTTCATGACACATTAAATCATTCAAACTGCTTCAAGGTCATTTTGACAAAAGCTGCTCAAGATCAGAATGGCTCTTGTTTTGTCTCTCATGCTTTGATATGGAAACAGTATTAGACTCTATATTCTTTGATAAAAAGTTTCTCTAACATGGACAAAATTCTGTTCAATCCAAACATCAAATTCTGTTTCTATTTTATTCCCTGAAAATATATTAAGCTGTTAATGACAAAGTTGTAATTTTATTGCTTGTATAACCTACTGCAAATGTCATAACTTTATGAGCATTGTGTGACTTCTAGCAATGTATGACACTGGAGAGCATGGTACTTGTTATTTCTATATATGTGTGTGTATTTTACCCACCAGAGACAGGGGATAATGAATCTTAACTGATTTTCATTTTTCTGCCCAGCTTTTTGGGATTGCAGAAGTGGGAATAAAGACCCAGCAGACCAGTTTTCCCTGTTGGCATTATCTTTATACACACTCTGAAGCCTCATTGCCTTGCATTGCTACAGGGCAGTAAAGCAAGAGCAATCAAATTGATTTGATTGACTCAAGAGAAACAAGTTGGCATTTTACCACATAAAGGGTGATTCTTGTGCTTGCTTCTTTCAACTGAGAGCTTATGTGCAGGAATAATTTCTGTTAGTGGTCTGGTTTTCCAGTTTCACAGGTGCAGCACCTTTGGCAGCTCCACATTGCCTTATTTCTCTCATTTGGAAATTGCATTACATCAAACACTGGTGAACATAGTGGGCTGTAAGTGCCTCACTCTTTAGCCTCCCCTGCACTGTCTGATGGCAGAAATTCTCCATTATCAGTGCTTTCAAACACTGCACTGACAGAACACTGCAGAGCTTTAAAGCCTGGGGTGACAATGTCCTCTCCAACTACGGACAAGATTTTGTTAGAAAATCTTATTCACACAATAACAATCTTGTATTTCAGCTAGAGGCTTCATACTTGCTTTTCACTTTTGAGGCGAGTGAAGAAAAAGTACAAAAATATGTTTGTTCAAGAAGGAGATGAGGCCAGTGAGACAAAGTAGGTGAGAAAAAATAGCAGGGAAAGGAGCAGAAGCAAATTAAAGAATCTGTTTCAGCCAGCTACATAAGGACACCAAGGAATGTATTTGCTCTGTCACTGGTACAGCACATGTTCATCTATCAAGCTCTATTTTAGGATGCTCTTGGTTCAGTGTAGAATTATTTTTTTCCTTTATTTCATTCTTCAATTTAGAGAAAATTTAGCTCTAATGCCTAGAGGCATGGGGCAAGACACGAATTGTAGATAGCACTGAGAAAATCACTGCCTGAAATAAATTTAGAGTCTAAATAGCATTTTAAAGAAAACAGGTTCTATGTGAAATGCTGTCCACACCACAGGGAGAAAATTGATGTCGAAGTGTCAGAAGACACCTATTTTTTAAGAAGAATGGAAAGGGTATAGAGGTAAGCAGATGAATACTGTGGACTTGACCACGTTCACAAATTCCTACACAGATTTGACAGATTTCTAAGCCCTGAATTGAGTGATTTCTATCTATCTCTGAAACATGTTCATTCCAAGCCCATTTGGTGCCTGAGGCTTCACACTGCTGGTTTAATGCTTGACAAAATTCATTGGCAGATCTGAGAGCTCTTAGCAGCTCCCAGTTTAATCATTACCTTTCATTCTGACTTGTTAAAAAACAGCTGCAGTAACTACAGTTAAAAAAAAAAAAAGAAAAAAAAAAGAAGAAAAAAAAAAAGAAGAAAAAGCCCCCAAAGCAACAAACCAGAAGAAAAAAAAGCAAACTCAAATACAGCAGTATCATGGGCTAGTAAATGCAAATATCAAATGCTGCAGTGACACCAAGAGGTGAAACACCACTCTTCACCCTACGAGTATAAGGCTGAGTCTTCAGCTTCCCACCACTGTAATAATGCTCTGGTACTCTTCAGATATTCATTCACTCTAAGTTATTTGGAGAATCAGTTCATCTATTACAAATTCTTTTTTTTGTCTCTATATTTCAGACTGGTATCAATAAAACATTGCTATTGTGAATTTTAAAAAAATTAAAAATTGTTGGGCAGTCTCACTACAACACAGAATATTTGATTACATGATATTACTATATTTTATTTGCACCTCCATAATTATAATTGCACCTCCATAACCATTTACTCACATATTTCTCAGTGTTCCTGTGACATATCAGCTGTCTTTACAGGAACTGTGTCATGCATGACACAGCCTAATAAAAATCATTCTTATGACCAGGCCCTAGACTGGACTGATCCAGGGATGTATTCCTAAGAACAAGACTGCTACATATTTTAACTCTGTAAATCCACTGGAAGTGCAGACTTGATATTTTTCAGATGCTAACTCCAAAATGCAACAAGGACTCAGTAATTTGGAAATGAGCAGAGTTTAACAAATACTTTAAAATTCCAAAGAAATCCAAAACCAACTCAGAATTACAAACTATAAACATCGTGACATATTAATTCACTTGAATATCTAGAGAAAAATGGAAGAAATTCCTGTTTTAATGCACAGGAACTGCAAACCTACTAACATTGAATTTTTAGCCCAAAGGCTCTAATTTATTAAATCAAGTTCTAGGAGATATTGATATGTATGTAAATAAACTGCCATCAAAAGTCTTGATTTCTTTTATTGATATGGGAAAATATTCAGGATGAAAATGGAAACTGCCCCAGGAATTTTCTTCTGGGCAATAATCGGTCATTTCACATAGGCTGAAAAAGAAATAAAGTGCACAGGTCCTTTCATTGTTTTGTATATTTATTGGAAAAACTGAGTTGAAGTTTTGTCAAGTTCCTCTTGCTCTTGCCATATAAATGAAGAAGAACCTAAGTGATAAAAACCCAGCATGTTCAACAAAACTATGTGGCTTTCTCTTAATCTTCACTCTCCTTACCTGGAGAGCCATTCCTTATTTATTCTGCAAGTTAAGAAGGTAACAGACAACACAATAAAGGTCTGAGCAGGCATTCACAAGAGTGACCTAAGAGGTATCAAAGGTCCAGAAGGAGTAATTTCAGAATCCTGAATAACAGATAATTTCTATACTGGCCCAAAGATTAAAGGCGTCCAGTCTTGGCAGTTTCAGGATGTACATTTTTCTTTTTATCTTTTTTTAGTTTAGAAGTTTATTTCCTACACATCAGATCTGAATTTCAGAAGCTGGAATTCGGGTGAGAAATACCTACAGCAGATATTTAAAGGGTTCTCACCAAAACTTGTAAATATCTATATATACAAATATATACACATATACATATACACACATATATATATATGAACATGTGTATATATACATACACAACCTTAAGCACTAAGTGTTTTTCTGACTATGCAAGGGCTACAAAATATAACAGCTAGAAATAATCATGAAACTGCAGCTTCCAGCTGATTGCTTAAACTGTTCCCAAACACTGGGAAGAAAAAATCCCACTACACTTGCAGGACTCCACAGCTATAGGACATTTCTCACCCCAGCAGCAGAAATGCAGAAGACCTGCAGTGGAAAGCTCATGAGGTCCAATCTCAAGCTGTTCTTGCTGGACAGTGCATTGTGATTCTGTAAAGAATTACAAAAGCTTTTCCAGCCTGAAAGTTGTCATTATCTTCACCAACTCATGGGAATTTGGCATTGAAGAAATCGTTAATTTTCTGATTTGAAAAGTGATCATGTTTCAGTGCAAGCTCCGGAGTAGGCTTGTCTCTTTCACTGTAGACAAAGAAGCTTTGATTAGAGAGAGTCAGATTTAACAAGACTTAACAAAAAGAAATTAACAAAAGGGTGCTCCCTCTCCCGAGTGCCCAGGCAAACTTCTATTCTTCACTAAAGGAACTTGTAAAAGTTACATTGGATATGTTGACTTTTATACCCATTTTCTGATCTTTTCTTGGAAAAGATTAAATATGTTTTATTCTGTTTCTAAAACTCATGGATTTTTTTAATGTAAAAATTGGATTTTGTACCTCATATGTCATCACAGAATTAGGTAGGGCATTTTTCTTTAAGATGGGAAGATAAAGTCATAGAAGTCACTTCAGATCCTAGTTTTCGCCATAGATGTCGATAAACATAAGTGAGTATTAGCAGGAAAATAGCACTGAATAAATGAGAAGACGTCACATAATAAAGGAAAAGCTCTATCTTTGGAGGTATACACCTCTATATTATTAAATTTTAGTTTTTGCAGAGATAATTGCCAAAGATACAGAGTCAAGCTCTGAAGAAGGTTGTTGTCTGTCTCTGAAATGGGTAAAACAAAAGAGAGACACAGAGCACAGCTTTGGAAAATCCAAGTAATAAGGCAATGTCATTTCAGGTCTCCACTAAAGTGAGGAGAATTGAAGGAAAAATCAGAGTGAGAGACTCATTATCTAGACTGAATAGGCAGTAATATCTGTTTGCTTGCTCCAAGGCAAACTGTTGGGTTACACTGTGTGAGATAGAGGAGTAGGCCTTGAAGGTAGAGTGACCTCCATGTAATACATCCAGGTCACCAGGAAAGCCTAGCAGAGCACTGCAGGCTTGTAGACTACTGGATTTATTAGAGGTTAGGATTTGTTTGTGACCTTATAAGGCATTGTTTACCTGTTTCCTTAAAAGGCAAAAACTGTAAAATAGCCAGGTGATTAAGGAACACTATGGTGAACCACTTCCCACTTCTGTGATGGTATATCCTGTTTATGAAGTGGTATAGAAGGAATTTTCTCTGCGCAATAAACATCTTAGCGTGCTGTCATCTTGTGTAAAGCTCATAAACTTTCTGCTCTATCCTGCAGCAAACCACCAGCAGTTTTCAGTCAATTGAAATCATCTTTTCTTGTCTAGAGTTTCTAAGGGTGACTGAATTCAAAACAAGACTAACTGCACTGATGGAGTTACATGGATCTATCTGACAAAAGATTCGCTCTAGTAGCCCATCCATCATGATCTGGAGATAGAAGGGGAAGGAATGTAACTTGTTATTCTGGCAGCAAAATGAAATTTGGGGATCTGTATTAAGCTGTCTGGCTAAGTTAGTGGTCAATTTAGTAGTAAAGGAAGAGCTTACAGCAACCTCTTTGAAAGGGCCAGATGTCCAGGGACATTTGTGTGCAGGCAGCAGAGTACAGAAAACTGAGGGCATAAGAGGTGGATGAGCCTTAACAGCTCCCAGAAGGAAGTATAGATCCAATAAATGAACTTAATTTGACAGAAGAAGGGCTTTGATTTATCAGTCAGTACAGAACAGTGGGTCCTTCTGCCAAGGCCTGGTCTAAGCAGGCAGTTGCAGAAAGAGTAATGTAACAAAAGCACATTCTGATTTACATTTTCAGGCAATGCTTGGGAGTCAAGTATGCACATCCCAAGACACACAAATGATCTGAAGAAGATGATCTTTGCTTGTACAAAATGTAATCCAACCCAGCTGCTGTACATAGCCAGCCTGGTAATGTGACAAATGTGAAGGTATTTCTTATTTTATATTCCTTACTTTGGTTTGAGCAGCACATGTGGGAGAGACAACAAGAAACACACCCTGTGAGCAGAAATGCTGCTGGTACCAAAAACACTGAAAAAAGCACCTGCTTGCCTTCCCACACTAGTGCAAGGGAAAGCATCAGGCCTTTTGCATGGCAGAGGTGGAATTTTCACAGCTGACAGACGAAAACAGTCTGTTAGGAAGATTTTCACATTTGTAAACTAAAGAAGGTTCTGCAATGTAGGTTTTAGTGCAGGCACTCCAAAGGGAAAAATTCTGCTACAGAAAAGGATTGTCAGGATGTTACACAAAAATGGCTCTTCAAGGGGCAAAAAAAAAAAAAAAAAAAAAAAGAAAAAGAAAAAAAAGAATGTTTGAGCTCTCTTTGAGAGAAAACAGAAGAAAAAGGCAGAGCGGCACTTTGGAGTTTTCCAAAATAGTCCCAGACAATAACTCACACAGCTTCTGTTCAAAACTGGGACTATATGAAATACTCAGATTTGTGAGTAATAGTCAGAGCATCTGACATCATCACTTAGAAACTTATCCAAGCAGCTAGAGAATATTATTGCAACCACATATTTTGGCTGTACAACCTCATATAAAAAATAATATCTGAGTAACATGAAGGTACTCTCTTTATGATGAAGAAAAGTTTATGGTCTATACGCTGTCTCTAAGGGAAGACTATAAATGTAATCTCCAGGACCTACATCTAGAATCAGTTTTCACAAATAATACTTTTTTGTACTGTGCCTTAGTAATCTGTCCAGTATCACTAAGAAATATCAATAAAGCTCGTTGGAGGTGCAAAGGATCAAAATCAACATTTAATATCAGGAATAATGCTTAAGTTCCAGTAATAAAGATACCATAGCTGTGTAAAAAATTTCTACAAAGCAGATTTTTTGTTAAAAATATAAACATATATATCACACAGAGAACCTGCTATCAATGTATGTTAATCCATCTGTGTCAAACTAATAAACCCCATCATGTGAAAATTCAAGGTATCAGTTGTTCCTATAAGAAGAGCACAGAAGAGTGAAAGGCTCTTGTTTAATTCCAAGTGAACTTCACTTGAAAAAACCTGATATCCTTTGCTCAGTTTTGAATTCAGCAGAGACTTATCTTGCCCAATATATACAAAAGTTAGAATATAAACATGGACCTTTGCAAGATTTTTCATGCTTTGTTTTTAGTTCTGGGAGGTTTATTTGGTGGGGGGTGGAAATTGTTTGGGGTTTTTGTTTTCAGGACATAACCTGCAAGGAAAGGATATCAGGTGGCCTGGAATTTTGAGCAAATTTTCTCTCAACTTGGAGTACAATGGATGATTTTAGCAAATCTCAAAACAATTGCAGCAAGCAATCACAGCAATCATGTCATGCCTATGTCCCTAAAAAAAACATATAGGAAAACGAAACAAAACAAAACAAATCAATGAGAAACAAGAAATGGCCAGGAAATTAATAGAAAATTATTGTCAACATAAATCAGGCTGAGCCACCTAGCTCCTTTCCATGCAAACATATCTCCAAGCACCATGCCTGACAGACATGACGAAGAACAAATATAAAGATAGTGATAAGAAAATAGATTTATTAGTGTAACAGAATTAAGAAGCTATTTCCAGAACACTGGGGCCTAAAATAATTAAACAATCAGAGAATGACTAGAGGATGAGAACCAAAACCATTTCACAGATCTAACTGGCTAAAGATCACAGATATGTTTCTGATCTGTGAGAGAGAAGAAGAAAAGATTATGTGAGAAAAGACAAATGAAGGAAAACATCATCCCAGTGGAACTACAGTTATCATCAAAATATATGACTGTAACTTTACCTATGTCAGGCAACATCTATGAAGTATATTTTATATATAGCAAGGAAATGAACTATATTTCTTAACTGTATGAACATTTCAGTAAATATCTGATGCAAAAATATTCAGCTATCAGGACTGAGCTATCATTCACCCAAGCCCAGAGCACAGTAATTTTTGGTGAGCACATCATTTTTTGCTGGTTCAGGAACTTACGTTCAGGAACTAGTTCTCAGTTCCATGAATTACTTCTCCATGTGAACATTTTCACAGTGCAAAATGCATGCAGTAACTTTATAGGAAAAAGAAAAAAACCACCAAAAAACCACCAAAAACCACACTCTACTTATTATCAGAGTAACAGATGTCCTGGGTTTGCCATATGAATTTTTGTATCCCAAATCGTCCCTCCTGCTTATACTGGATGTGAAGCTCTACAGCTTTAAGTTAGGCCCAGAGAGAGTGAAAGTGGAGAAGAAAAAAAAAACCAAAAAACCAAACGGGCGGTGTGTCTGCAGGAGTTACACCTTACTCCCACGAAAGGCCTTGAGGTTGCATTCCGGCAGGGCAGCAATATCTCGCTCTCACTCTCTGGTGTTTGCTTGGAAAAAGCACACAGCGGAGGATTTCCTCTGATCTTTCTCTGCTTTTTTGCAGGGGGAGACTTTGTTTCGTTTGCTGTTTATTTTTTTTTCTTTGCCCTCTTCCTGGGACTGGTTGGCCCAAGACACCAGGGAATCCCCGGGGGCACCCCCCTTACTTTTACAGCTGGGCCTGGCAATTGTCCCCTCGTCCCACCCCCGCCCCAGCCCCCACCCCCACCCCCGCCCCGGCTGGAGAACTGAACCAGACCAGACGGACTCTGAATCTACCATCTCTTCAGAGGAAGGAGAGGTTTCATTGTTTTCATGTTATCCAAATTTTCTATGCTTGTGAATATTCTATTTGTTAAATAAATAGTTTTTTCCACTTTTCTCTAAGGAAATTTTTCCCGTACCTGTTGGGGGAGGGGTGGTTGGAATCGGCTTTTCCTAGAGGACACCCCTCCCCCGCCAGAGGTTTCCTCCTAAATATTGCCCTAAACCAGGACACAGAAATAACAGAATACTGTCCCTAAATCTTTGGTGCAACCTGGGAAAAGGCTAAAACAGTAATCATTGGAATAATTCTTAAAAAATAACCCTCTGCTTTAACTGGGCCAGATACTGTTTTGAGCATTTAGACTAGAGCCTTCATTAGCAAAAGAGACATGAAGGACATTAGTACAGAATGAGCAAAGACATTTCCCAGCCTTTAATCCAACAGCAACAACAGAGAGAGGTTTAAATCCAGAGTTAAAAAGGAGAGAGATGGACATTTTATATGGGCAGATAGTGACAGGACAAGGTGCAATGGTTTAAAATTGAAAGAGGACAGGTTAAGATTAGATGTTAAAAAGAAGTTCTTTCCTGTGAGGGTGGTGAGGCACTGGCACAGATTGCCTAGAGAAGCTGTGGCTGCCCAATCCCTGGAAGTGTCCAAGGCCAGGCTGCACAGGGCTTAGAGCAACCTGCAATAGTAGAAGGTGTTCCTGGAAGAAGGTGAGCTTTGAGGTTCCCTCCAACTCAAAGGATTTTGATTCCACAATTCTTAAAAAACAGCACTGCTGCTATTAAAAAATCACTTTTATTAGCTAAATTAGATGGGGGAAGGGGGTTATCTTTAGCAAACCTAGAAAAAGGACAGGTGGTTTGTTGTTTTTGTTGAGTTTTGGTGGGATTTATCCAATTCTGTATAGAACTAAGGAAGATGATAAGGAAAGAAAGATTTCAGAACTGAAATGAAGATCTGAAACCAATTAATTTCTCTGCCAAGCCTTCCCCTGATTGCTAAGAATTAGTAAAGTTTGCCTTGGTTGAAATACCATATTTCAAACACTCTATACAGTAGCATCTTCCACCTAAAGGGTAATTTTTGAAACACCTGACCTGGTAGGAAACAGCACATCTTCTGATTTTATTTTAACTGCATCTGGCATCCTTCCAGGTGTCTGAACTGTGCATGAGACATGAATTTCCAGCAGAATGCAGGCAGGCAGAGAAATGGGTCGGCAAAATTTTGTTCAGCTTATTTTCCCATGAGGGAAGCAAATAGCTCTTGGTGTGCACGCCACTGTCTCTGCTTTCCTCTCATGATGCAGTATGCTGCTGGGACATCTCTTGAGGTTGGTTTCATCATGAAAATCCAGTCTGTTGTGCCTGAACAATTTTTACAGAGCCAGAGCTGGTTTTCTGCTGACAGTTTCATCTGTTGAGCAGCAAGGAGAGCCAGTGTGAGCATCTGAGACTAACGACCTGCCCCTCACAGCAAAAACTAAAGTTCTTTATTTAATATCTTCTGTGGCAAGAGAGATAGCACTGAAGTTGTGAGCTGTAAATAGTAATTTCACTATAATCTTGGTATTACCAACTATCAGGGATGTACCTGTGTGCACACTTGGTGAACTTTAGGTATTAGTTCATTGAGTGGTCCAGAAACTTGATTTCTAGTTATTTTCACAGATGAGATACTGCATCTGTACGGAACAAAAACCAGCTCCAAATTAGGTGGCTGAGTGACTTCTTTCAACTTTCACAACTCAGAGGTATAGGAGCTCTCTGGACAGAAAGTTCCAGCTGTCCAAAGGAATTTCTCCAGGCAGTTCCTCCTCTGACTGGTGTTGAAAAGCGTTATTTGACATTGTCAGCAGATAATCTGGCCTTGTAAGTGACAGCTTTTGCTGCAGCACTGATCTACTGATATACACAAAAGAGAGCTGTAAACAGCCAGTAGACACTGGTACTTCAGAGTCAGAAATAGGTACCTTGGATGATTGTTTGGGCACAGAAAATACTGATTTTCATTCCTTCTTTGTATCTGAGCTTGGAAGCCTGCCAGAAGAGTAGTATCTTTGTATAAACAGATTAGTCATTACAATAAATAAAAGCAAAGGCAATTAGCATCAGTTACATTTTCATGGCCTTGGAACTGCTGCTGCCCCTATTGGCGCACTTCCAAACTTTTGAACTTAATGCTCCAGAAAGCAATTATGCAGCAGCAATGCTCAAGAGGGTATGCTCTGCAGCCAAAGTTTGACAGAAAGACTCTAGAAAGATCATGAAGATGAGGAAATATCCACAAAATACAGTAAAGCATTCAGCTTGTGATGATTCACTGCTTGAATTCTCTGCATATATTATGCAGCCCTGTTGAAAATGGAGGAACTGTTCTAAGTTTATTTTGTTTGTGGAACTTTTAGAACTATTGGATAGCTTCGGTTGTAGTTCCCAGGTTGTATTTTCCCCTTTCATTGCTAACAGCTGTAAACTGTTCATCATTCGTAGAAATTTTTAATTGTTTTATTTGGGGAGAAAAAAAATTAAAATTAAAAGAAACTCAAGAGAGCAAGTATTCTGACCTTGCTTCAAACATTCATTTATTCAGGCAGTGGTTTTAAACTGTGGGTTACCAGCAAATACTGCAACAAAAAAGTAAAAGATGATCACAAGGAGTCAGAGAAGATACTCCCCCATGCAGAGTACAAATCTTGCAAATGTAACATAGATGTTCATCCTTAAACCGGTGCAAAAATCAGGGCATCCCATTCCAGTTGTACTTTGAAACTCCAGATCTTTTTCTGCTTCAGGTGTCTGTTCAACTTTCAAAGAGTTCTGGAAGCTCCTGCAGATATTTCCAGAAATTAATTCTGGGCAAAGAATTACATACCCACAGGCTCCTCCAAAGCTGAAGGTCAGCCTCCTTTCAAGATAATGTCTATCAAACATCACCATTTTATTGCCAGCTGAAAGGAAGTACTTCGCTCTGCGAAGTGTGGTGCTTTCTTCACTGCTCTATGTGGGATTCATCTTTTCAGCAGTTTACTCAGCAAATTAGAGCTATACTGGATATGCTGGATGCCTGGAAAATCTCTTAGCGTGGTCCTGCATGTGCTTGATTGGATTTACCTAAATTTTCCAAAGCATAATTATGATAATGCCAATAGAACAAGTCAATTGAAAAGAGTCAGAAATAAATGTGATCCTGCCAGTTTATGATAAAAGACGTTTTGGGGATGAGGCCATAGGGCTTAGTTTTTAGGGCAAACATGAAAGTAAGTTTTCAAGTTGTCACGATTATGATGCACAGTAGGATGGCTGCGAGCAACAGATGGAATATTGAAATCCAAATGAGTACAGCTGGTTGTAAGGAACCCCCTTTAGCTGACTACTCACAGACATCTTTCTTGAAAGCCTTCTCCAGCCATCATGCAAAACCAAAATCAAAGGAGTTTGAGAGGAGCTGGAGGTCTTCAAAAGATATAAAGACAGTATTAAATCTCTGAAAAAATCTCTGATGAAGAATAACTTCTGCACTTGCTAAAAATAAGCAATCCTCAATTAAAAGAAGAAATAGCAAACCAGTTTTCACATGCTGCTGAAACAAAGTTATGTACGTAAATTATTCAATATTCATTGAAATGTTAAAAGTGTGAATGAGACCAAACCTAAAATCATCAATAAGTTCTGTTCATTCCTCAAAGCAACCCTTTGTAAAATGAGCTTTACATTTTTAACTTCTCCGGAGTTTTGAGGCATAACATGCACAATGGTGTGCTACCTACCCCAGGACTAACCATGTCAGTTATGTAGATTGTAACTGCATTTCACATTGATGGTGTGCATCCAGGAAATTACAGCTCTTTCACTTTCCAAAAACCTAATTGATTATTCTCACTGGCATGAGCAGCTTCAGAAATGGCAAGTTTGAAGCAAAAGTTGTAGAATATGAATTCCACATTCTTATCAGATACTTAATTGGAAACCAGATGATGCTATACTCATTCAGTCAGAAGAGCCCTGTAGGATACCAGTAAAGTCAAAAGACGTCTTTCTTTCTCCAACCTCTCACATTATATTTTTACAAGGTCTTTTTAATTAATTTTCTTTAAAGAGTATTTTCTTTGTCCAATTTTACAACCTGCGTAGTATGGACATGGCAGGTAAAACTAAGCTGATTACAAGTGTGTCACCACTAACCAGGTTTGTGACAGTCTAACTTGAAACAAAAAAACAAACAACCAACTCAAAATTACCTCTGGGCAAAATTCCCCTTCTTTCAGGTTTACAGTGGAGGATTTCTAATGTGGAACTGTAGTTGAAGAGCAAGCATCTAAATAAGTTGCCTTTGGCAGTGGAAATGGGTGAATTTTTTTCCTCAAGCTGCTCCTTTTGTGGTACGCTGAGGGTCACAAACCTCTCTCCTGTGCCAATATGACCTTTTCCAAGGCTGTGCTGAAGCAGCCATAGTGAAAGAAAGGTATTATGTTTTAGCCTTTTAATCCATATTAAACCTCAGACCCACTGAGACCTGCACCACCATGACTTGGAGAGGGGATGGTGAAGGGCAATTTGTGACTGGGGAAGGAAATCTGGGTCCGCAGCGATCAGAAACTCTTTCAGCTGAAATGGCTAAAAACCCAAGGCAAGGACCTGCAGTGCCAGGACAGGCAGGCCTATGACCCCAAGCAGGCGACCTGCCTAGGTGGAAAAGGCTAATAAAAGATGTTTAATGACAACTTCCGTTTTTTCCCCAGCGTGTGCTGACGCAAAGAGAGTGCCCGAGAAGATGTCTATGGAGACATGAATGTACTTAAGCCTGCCAAAACTTGGAATGTGGGTAATGTTCATCTGCCAGATTTGGCTGCTGTGTAGACCTCGGGGGTTGACCCCTGTGGACATAGAAGGAAGTTGGTATGAACAACAACTTGGGCAGGAGGAGAAAATTGCTCTGACCTGATCTTTTGATATCCAGAACATTCTCCTCAGTGCCGGAGCATTCAGGTGGAAAAAGGAGTGGCTTAGTTTTGCCTGGCTGAAGATGTCCAGAAGGTTAGCGGTGAGCACAGGCATGGCCAGGGCATCCACCTTGCGATTTCCCTCTGCTATAAATCTGGGGAGGTCAGTGTGAAATATTGCACGATATGAAAAGGCTGCTTTCGATGAGACAGCAAGCGCACTAAGTGCAAAGGCAGCTTGTACAAATTTGGATTTGCCACCTCGTTTAGTAAAGAATGTTTGGCCCTCCTAGCTACACTGGCCATGTAGGCCAAATCAATAACCAAATTGATTGGGTCTTTGAACCTCTCAAAAGCCCGAACCACGGCCACCACTTCAGCAACCTGTGGGGAATCCTCGATGACCCGGACATCAGATGCCCACTTCTGAGTCCTTGGGTTTTTCCAAGTCACCACTGATTTGTGTGACTTCCCGGAGCTGTCGGTAAAGACTGTCAAGGCTTTGGGCTTTGCATTACCTTTGGGGCCAAATGAAAAACTGAATTAAAGAGTTTGTGACCTGGGCTATGTATTGAAATTTGGCCAGGGTAGCTATCCAGGGCAAACTGGAGGTGTTTGTTGCTTTGGAGCAAGCTTTCCAAAGCTTCATTAGTCAATGGTAATATGATGCATGAAAAATCACACCCTGCCAAGGTATGAAGGCAGAGCATGGTCTTACTGATTAGTTGAGCCATAAGCTCCTGAGGAGTAGTAATGGTTTTGCTAGCGTGATGGTGTAGAAAGACCCACAGAGTTATGAGTAACGGGTCCCTTAGAGTGGTGTCCAATTGAAAAATTTGAGCATGCAGATGTGGGCATTTACCCAGTATGATAAGCTGGAAAGGCAGAGTTGGGTTGAAGTGGTGTGCCTGACAAGATGACAATGCCTCCTGGGCTTTACGGATGGAAGCATGGGCCTCTAGCATAATGAAGCGGGGGGAGTCATAGCAAGTTAATAAGAGAGCGAGGTCCTCAGTGGTGATCCCCAGCAGTGGACGAACCCAGTTAACGGAGCCACAGAGTTGGTGCAGATCACAGAGAGTCTGCGGGTCATCCTTGATGTTGAGCTGCTGGCGTATGATGCTCCTCTTGCTGATCCGGAGTCCCAAATAGGTCCAGGGGCATGGCCGCTTTATTTTTACTTGTTGGATTTCAAATCCCACTGCTTCCACTGTCTTGATAGTTTCAGAAAGAACAAAGTCCAGTTCATTTTGCTCTTTACAGCACAGCAGTAAATTGTTCATGTAATGGAGCACTGCAGCTTCCAAGAAGTCTCTTCTCAAGGGGGGGAGAGAGAATTCGTGCCACATACTGCTGACAAATGGTTGGGAAAATTCTTCATCCCCTGGGGCAGCACCATCCAGTGGAACTGTCTCATGGGGGACTGACAGTTGACAGATGGAACACAGAAAGCAATCCGAGGGGTGTCCTGGGGGTGGAGTGGGATGTGGAAGAATCTTTGATGTCAGCAACTGCTAACTTCCACTCCTGGAGAGCGTGGAGGGTGAAGGTGGACTAGGCTGTAGAGGCTACATATCTTCTATTACCTCGTTGATCTTGCAGAGGTCATGGAGGAGCTTCCACCTGTCCTTGCCCGTTTTTTTAATGACAAAGAAAGGGGAGTTCCAAGGGCTGTCTGATGGTACAACGAGGCCCTTGAAAAGCTTCTCCTCCACCAGGGTCTCTGGAACGCACAACTTGTCCATAGTGAGGGGCCCCTGACCCACCCACACCAGGGAGTCGGTGGTCCAAGTCAACTCAGTTGAGGGTGTGGGGGGCATGCTCTTCAGTGATCCCAATTAAAAATCTCTGCATGGGAATTTTAGCCTGGCACCTCACTGGGACAGGATATCCCTGCCCCAAAGGGTTAGCCCTGCCTTTAACATGAAGGGACTAACAGTGGCGAATTGGCCCTCTGGTTCCTCCACTATGATGTTAAATGGCTCCTTCTGGAGGTGGTAGCTCCCCCCATCCTAGAAACGGCCCCTTCTGGTAAAGTCAAGACCCAGTTCCACAGTGATATTAATAGTTCAGAGCCAATCTGTAAAATTTTGGGGTTTTATTAACAAGAATCAAATTGGGGTACTTCTGGTAGGCAACAAAGCGTTAAATAGCCAGGGATAAACAAGAAGTAAGCTAAAAGAAAGTCGACTACGGGGCGGAATCTGGTCCCTCTACCCTCCAATGCAACGGTCAGAAAAAGACCTAGAGCTGAGGGAGCTCAGTTGTTTATACTTCCCGCTCGATATTGATTGGCAGCACCTGACAATCTCTCTGTTAAGAGCTTTCCGCTGGTGAATCCGTCCTTGTTCCTGCCTGCCGTTACTCTCTGTTGGTGGTTCTCACCTGATTTCATCCTCTTTCCAGAATCTTCACTGATTGGCCCCTTTTGGTGATGTTATAATGTTTTCCAGAATCTTTGCTCCTCTGTGGTTCCTGTTTGGTCCCTTTTTCGATGATGTTGTCATTTTGCTTAGGTTACCGCCCCCCTTCCTCCCCCTTGTCCACTTTAACATTTGACATAACCCTTAATAATATAATTTACAAACTTCTCAATAAACTTATTGTCCACAAACAAGCTTAACATGCAAATTCTATTAACATATTTTTTAATAATTAGCTCTATTAACTAACTTTATTGTGAAAGTTTTATTAATTATACCTACAAGAATTAGAAACTTTTATTAATTATATTTATAACATATGGCCAGTGGGTGTGTTTGATGATTGTGATATCTGCCGCGGTGTCCACCATGCCCAATATAATCTGCTCTCCCCCTTGTACCGTAAGGTACATTGTAGGATAGGTTTGTCCATCCTCACAGCCTCAGACCAGTACACATGTAAGTTTTGAGGTTGAAGGGATGAAGTCTTTTGGTAACAGAAATGCCTGAGCAATAGGTGTTCCGCTGTTAAAAAACAAGGAGGGTCTGCACAGGGCAAGGAGACATTCATGTGATCTTTAGGTCCCACAATTAGTACTTCCAGTAGGACATAAATCTCTGATTGGGCAGTCATGGCATCGCCCACCACTAGTACTTGTCTCGATCCGTCAGAGGGCCCACATTTTTCAGTGACGATGGTGTGTTGGACTTCATAATCAAATTGAATAGAAAGTGGCCTTACCAGCTGTCACCACGTTGCCACCTGGAGTTGTTGAAAGGCCTCGGAGACCCGCAGTTGTTGTTCGGTGAACTCCATTGAGACCTCTCTCCGGGGACTCTGGCATGGTAGGAGGTGTGGGGCGGAACGGCTTTGCATTTGGTGTCATCGCGCAGGGCCGGCCCAGTTGGGAGTTTCCCAACTGCAGCTGATGTCTAGCTGGGTGGGGCTGGTAAGGTCTCTGCAGTAGGTCCGGCTGGTCTTTTACGACTCGGTAAAAACAGCAATTTTTAATAAAATGTCCAGGTTCACCACAATGATACCACACTTTCTTGGTCCACCTCGGCCACTTTCTCTAGAGCCAGAGTGATGGTATGGTCTGGGCTGGCTAGCTTGGCAGCATCAGGTCTGTTGACAACTCTAGGTCCAGGGACAGTCCTCTCAGTACCTTCTTGCAGACATCATTGGCATTAGCCATGGCTAAGTTTATCAAGAGCGCTCCTTTAACTGCCAGACTGTCGATCTGCTTATCAACAGACACTTTGAGGTGGTCCACAAACTTGGTAAAGGTTTCATTGGGTTCTTGTTTGATATCTGGTATATTTTATGCCTGATCAGTGGATTTGTCAGAGTTACCCTCTCCACACAACAAATCCATTGTTAGATGTGCTAAATTTGGATCATTTGCATATTTGTCAATCAATCCTCGTAACTGTCTTTTCCACACCCTCTCCCAAATGAGATACTCTGCGGGAGAGAGGAGGCAAGACATAATATTTTTCAGATCAAGTGGCACCAGGGAGAAGGTGCAGAGGAGAAGCTGACAAATTTTTTTTTAAAAAGGCAGAGTTCCTTCCATAATCTTTGGCTGCTTTGCACAGCTCCTTAAGCTGTGCATACAACAGAGGCTGCCAATTAACTCTTGTGGTCCCATCCCCCTTGAGTTTATAAAAGACCGGGCACGCTAGCACAGTCACACAACTAGCTAGGTCCCATTGCCGCTCCTTTGTCATCTGTTTCTACACCTTGGCCCAGGGGTCCCTGTCCCCAGAGTCAGACTCCAAAGAGTCACTAGTATCCTTGTCATTGGGGTAGAAGGGATTCCTGGGTGAAGCAGAGTGCCTTCGGCAAGCTGGTGCTTTCAAGTGGTTGACAGCTAAGGATGGCAAGATGGCCTTCTTCTGGCTGCCAGCATGTAAACATCCGGTCCGGATGGTATGGGAAGCAGAAGTGGAAGAATTCCTATGGGCAACATTGGTGAGTAGAGAGGAAGGGTTTGTGCAAGTAAAGGGGTTCCCGATGGAGGAGGGAGGGTGTGGCCGGTGGCGTGGGCCGGACAGCTGACCACAGGGACGGCCAGCGGCTCGGCGGCTTGTTCTGAGAGCTTCCTTTTTGTTAAGTCAGCTTCAGCTAGGGACTTCTTTTCCCCTCGCCGCGAGCCGGGCTTCCCTGGGATGGTGGCCACTGTCCTAAAAACCAGAGAGGTGCTGAGAGAGAGAGTGTTCCTTTGCCCGGAGCCCCAAATCAGACACAAGACACGAGGGTCCGCTCTGCTTGGGCTCAGGGGCAAAAGACCCGGAATAGCCCAACATTCAGACTTTTATTCTGAGGGTTACAACTTATCTCATAACGGTACAGGGGAGGACACGGAGTAGGGTCGAAGGTCAGGATGCAGTCAGGAAGGAGGAAGGGAGGAAAGAGTGAGACACAAGATACTATTGTTAACTGAGGGGAAGGCGGGGAGAGTTTGACTCCCTTTCCAAGGCCAAACTTAACTCTACCTTCAGAGGGGCCTCACTTTCTAGGCCCCCAGAAATTCTTCAGGGGATATGTCATTCTCTGAGCTTGAACCACCACTACATATCCCCCTTTTCTACTATATTTACTAGTTAGGGACATAATGAAACCTTTAAGACAACTGAGGGAACATAATACAATGAGAATAGTAAACACTGTCCAAAGTAAAGTTCTTAAAGTCTGAGCTACCCAACCGGAGATGCCCCATCCATGGAAAATGTCCTACAGGCAGTCATTGCTTTCAGTGTGTAGTTGATGAATTTGGTCTTGTATTTGCTTGATTGTCTGGTGGATGCTTTGGGCATGCGAAGATAAATTGAAACAGCAAAGTCCTTCAAATTCTTCACACCCGTGGCCATGTGCAAGTAGTAAGAAGTCAATGGCTGCTCGATTTTGTAGGGTGGCTTTCCTGGTGGTTTCTTCATCTGCAAGGAGGTCTGACAACACCTTAGATGTTAAATTGGCGTGTTTTCCAAGCCAGCACTCTAGGTGAGAAAGCTCACCGAGGGCTTTTGCCGCTGCCACCCAATGTAAAAATATTGATGTGGCAACTCTCTTCGAGAAAGACCAGGATACCACATGACTATCACAATTTGGATCTAATTCTAGGGTGGCTCTTTTTTGACGGGCTCATTGGGTGTGGTTTTTCCAAGCTAAAAGTTGGGTCTTTCCTGGTGTTAACATGGAGAGTTTGCCTAGCGTACATGGACCTCCGTGTAGTTGAGAGGGGATTCCTACCTAAGCCCGATCCCCACAGATAAGAAACACCCCTTTGGGGAGCCCTCTTGGGTACAGAATGGATGCGGACTGAGTGTTTTCTGCAAAACTGCACCATGTGCCTTTTACATATGATTTTTTGTCCATTGGGGATACATCATTGTTTGGCTTCCCACGTTTTATGGAGGGGTCTAGCCACTTGTATTCAGAGTTGAATTTTGTACAGAAATGAGGTTGAGTTGACCCCACAAGGTCTAATTCTTGGGGTTCAGCTTGGGTATGCGGGAAAGTCCTTATCCATCTGTCCGAGCTGTGGGCTGGGTGGGCTTCAGTAAAGGTGGCACGAAAATCAAGGGGTTCCCAAGGAATCCCCACCAGGCAAGTTGACATAGGGTTCTCTGTGGCATGGGTGCCAAGGCAGAATTCTGGTTGGTTAAGTGGCTTTGCTAAAATTACCCAGACATTTTCTTTTGGCTGTTGCACGAGCCACGGGTTCGCTCTTGGGACCAACAGGACCAGGTGCAGGATGACGAGGAGTTGTGGCTGCATCTTCTGGGGTATTTCCGGTGGGATTTTAACTGAAATGAGATAATCTAGGATTAAGGAAAAAAACTTCTTTCCCTTTACCTCTTTAGGGGCATGGGGTGGAAAAAAGGGGGTAAGGGAAAACACACGAGGAGAGGTAGGGGGGAAGACAGGGAAGGGGGTTCTTCTTTTTTCTTCGGTCGGGTCAGTTCTTTCGCAGGTTTTCTGAAGTAGGCTTCCACTGGTTTTCCTCCGTTCAGGCTAAAAGTCCTTTTTTCTTCTTCTTTTCCAGGCCAGATGGGCTTGTTTTTGTTCTCTGCTTTCCGCTCTGGTTGTGCCTGGAAGTACACTCTTGGATATTTGTTTAGAGGGCCTGTATGGCTTTAGGGTTTTGGCTGATACCCGCCTTGGTTTTGTCCCCCGTGGGTTATAAGTCACGGGAGTAACAAGGAATTCTTTATTTGTGGAATCGTCCCAGGATTCCCCGGCTGGGGTCAGCCCGCTTCCCCGGGATTCCCCGTTTGAACCACCGCTACAGGAGGGTCCGACACAGACATGCCTCTTGATGGAAATGGGGAGGGGCTGGACACAAGAGTGGAAGCTGACGCTGGGGGAGGAGCAGGATTGATGGAGGAGGAGGAGAGTGACAGCCTCATGGGCAGCAGCCATCTTGAGTAGCCCTGGAGAGGCTAGGGGAGGGTAGGGGAGGGTAGGGGAGGGTAGGGGAACATGGATTTTGAAACTACAAGAGGGCAGGGCTGGCTACCTCTGCCAAACCATCTTTAAACAGGGGGTGCACTGAACTCGGGGGAGAAGGCTATGGAACAAGGGCAAGGGAAAGGTCTGTGGCAGGGTGATCAGTCCTGCCTCGGGATGGGATCAGAGGCAATTGGGAGGTGTCAGGGAGTCAGTGGCAACCCTGCACATTGGAACACATTGGAACGGGTTCCACCTTCTGATTCCCCCTGCTGTAGGGCAGAGGGCAGGGGAGCAGGGTTTAGTGAAATGGCGGGGGGGAGGCAGACTCAAACCAGAGCCCAACATTTCTGGAACTTTCCCCTTTTTCCCCAATGACTTTAACCAAGACGTAAAAAAAAAAGGAAAAACCTTGGAAACTGAAAAATCTCCTTTCCCTTGTATTACAACCAACTTGAATCCCACTGAATCCCAAAATACACCCGAGAGAACTGAGTCACGATTGACATTTGGGAAATTAATGAAAAGCCACTTTACTAAATGCTTTAAATCCCTTTTCGAAAACTTAAAATTCACCCAAACAAGGACGTATTTAACTTGGGTATAAACATTCCTCTGGGTAAGGCTTACCTGTGCTCCCATCTTTACAAATCCTCTTGACTGCTTTTAGAAGCCCAATACCCAAAACTCCTCCCCTGCCTAAGGCAGAAGGCAGAAAGAAAAGAGAAAGTTCACTCACTGAACCACAAGGATCAACAGAAACACCTAGGAAGGGTCTGTTGGTGCTCAACCGGACCTCCAGGAGCACTGGAGGGTCTTCAGTTGCCCTTCCGGTCTTCTTAAATAAAACTCAGTAGTCCCTTCAGGGAAGCAGCAGCCCAACACTGTTGGTTAAATCCTGACGGTAACAGCAGGAGTGATCTTCAGGGCAGCTGTCTGAGTGGTCAAGCGGTCAGCCAGCCCCACATTGGGTGCCACTTGTCGTGTCCCCCATAGTAAGCTTGGCTGGACAGAGTAGCAACAACATCAGGAATGACAAGCCACATACTCATACCACAGACTGAGCACTCTCACGCAGCAGGGAAGACTTAAGCAACCAACAAGTCAGAGAGAGTGGTCTTTTGTTTGGATTCCAGGAACAGCGTTTAATGAGCAGCCTGAAGGATCTGGGGACAAAAGATGAAGACACGGGGAGAACTGACCTTAAATATCGACAGGGCGGGGTTTACATAGACCAATGGCAAAAGGGTAAGGGGGTTGTACATTGTGGATAGATAGGGTGAGGGACCAACAGGAAAGGACAGGAGGCAGGACTAGGGAGAAAGGACCAACCCGGCATCGAACTGGGAAGAACTTTCTAGCACGTAACCATATAAAGGAAAAAAGGGCAGGGAAGCCAATGGGCCCCCTGGGACATCAGGATTAACATAAATGTAAAGCAAGTCCTGGGGAGTCAAGAGGGGAGAGCTTAAGGTCACCCTCACTGCGGAGGGAGACACAATCCTAGGGATGTGTCACCAATAGAACTTCTCAGTATTGTGATGCACAGACCTACTGGTCTCCACATGGCACGGCCTCTGGGCAGCCAAGCTCGCAGGGCCAGGGAGGCTGCAGCAGCTGCTGAAGGCAGCATTACCTATTTTTTCTCAGCCAGCATGGCCCGGAGCTCCAGCTGCTCCTCCTGGGTGGGCTCAGCAGGTTTGGCCCCAGGCAGATGGCCAGGTTGCTGCAGGTCATTCTGCTGGTGGCCACATGCTGGCTGATGTGTCTCAGCAGTGAGAGCAGCTGCCTGAGGAGGAGCAGATTTGCTGTGGGCAACTTCTTGGCCACCCTGAGGGAACAGGAAGGCAGCATCCATCAGCAGGCCCATGTTGCCCACAGCTGTCACTGTTCTGGCTCCAGGCAGGGCTCCTGTGCTCCCTCAGGAAGGATGCAGGACATTGCTACCCAGCTCCTCAATTCCACCAAGCCCAAACGAGGGAAGGCTCCCCCTGCATTGCCCCAAAATCACACTGCCAGCCAGCAAGAGCGAGCTGGGTGAAAACACAGCCTCTTCAGAACAGGGTGCCTTTCCAGGTGAGTGCCAGGCTTCCAGCAGTGCCTCCTGCAGAGCTGGAAGCTGCTGCCCACACTTACCCTTTTAGCTGTGAGATCTTGTCCTCCCTGCTGGCCATCTGCATGGCTGCCATCCAGTCCTTGTGGAGGTCAGTGACAAGGAGCTTGCAGGGGATGTTTCTCAGGAAGTCCTGCAATGCCAAGGGCTGCAACAGGTAAGCCTTTTACATCAAGCCATTGTGAGATGTGCCGCCTAGGGGGAGGCACCAAGGAATCCCTACCTGGATATAATCTGAGATTTGGAACACCACAGTCAGCCTTTATCACGGGATTCCCAGAGTTAGACCAGACCTTTCTACACCACCACTGAACTTTCAGAGGAGAACTACCCCATTCTATAGGATCACTGCTTCAACAGGACCATATCTACCACTCTGAGAGGACTGCAGCAACCATTTAATCAGACTGCTACGAAAGGCTGCCTGAAGCTCCCTGCCTTCCTCTGCTCTCTGCAGCCACAGCACCAGCCTGCGCCCACAGCTCTGCCTGGCCCTGGACCAGCGATGGGTGCTGAATGTCATAAATGTGATCTTGAGTTAATAAATTTGTGTGAAATTGACTGGTTTGTTGAGTATAACTTTAACGAATTTGTGTGTTATTAACTTAATAATGAATTGGCTGTCTGTTGGATATGGTAATAAGTGTAGAAGGAAATCGCTGAATATGAACTGAGAAAACCTGGGGGTGGGAAAAGGGGCACCCATTGGGAATGACAAGGGGGATGTCACTGCTCTCGAGAATCACCAACGAAGCAACTCTGAACTTTCTAGAGATTACACCACTGATTACATCACCGCTATTACTGGAATCAACAATGAGAAGGCTGCAGGGTGTCAACCTTATGGACTTCCAGACCAATAGGCTTCAAGAGTCAGACAAGCTCCGCCCTGAGAACTAGAGATGAAAAGCTGCTCCCCACAGTCCCCAGGGTCATTTCACCAAAAACCTATGGACTGGTAGAGGAACCCGATTCCACCTGAGAATCACTCGTTTAGTTGTTGTGTCTATCCTGGTTCTTTGTGGGGTTTTTTGCTGTTTCTTCAATTGTCTTTCTTGCATAATAAACATTTCAAATAAACAAAACATTCTCTTGAATTTGTTTATTTCACTGAGTGCCAGGAAGGAGGCAACACTGCAGACACAACGAGAACAGCAGCAGCAAGGCAGCAATGAGGATGCCACCTCCATCATCCTCATCTGGCCCAGCGGCTCAGCATTGCCATGTTTGGGTGAGTGGTGGTGCCATGCGCCATGACAGGGCAGGAGAGGTTCCCAGCCACGAGAAGGAGGAGAGCTTCGCCTCTCTTGCAAAGGCCTCTGGCCTCTGTGCAGAGTCTGGTCAGCGAGTGGCCAGAAGGGCTGGGTAACAGCTGCTGCCCTGCAGCTCAGATGGAGCCACTGCTGGGGCAGCACCTCCATCCTGCCCAGACCATGGGCCTTTATCCTGCCCTTGTGTGCCTGGCCATGGGGCAGGGCTGTGTGGAAGAACGTGTCTGCCCAGGGGCTGGGTGGCAGCGGGGCCAGCGATGCTGGTTCTCCTCTCTGTTCGCAGCTCCCAGGCACTGAAGAAGCTGTGAGTGGGCGCATTACAGGGGTAAGCTGCTGCTGCTGCTGCAGGGGGTGGATGCTCTCACAGCAGCTGCACAGCACAGCACAGCTCCTCGGCTGGGGAGAACTGCCCCTGTGGGTGTGGGCAGCTGCCTGACAAGGGAGCACAGGCAGCTTGGTACGCACCCAGCTCTCTACCCATCCCGTTTGCCACTGCACAGGACGCAGGGAGCCCCTGTGACCCGTGTGCCATCCCTCAAACCCCTGTAGAAGGAGCTGAGTCAGCACTGTGTAGTAAGTGTCTCTCTGCTCATGTTTCTGTGCCTCAGCACTGCTCCCCCAGCTGAGCCACACAGCCGTCATTGCTCGCCTTCTTGCCCTCCTCCTCTCTTGCCCAGGGCAGGACAGTGACCACGAGGAGGCTGGTTGAGAACCTCAAAAAGGTTAGGAGAGATACCTGTCATCCCACCCTGCCTGGCCATGCTGGGGTGTCAGGGCACTGTGCACAGAGGCGGGAGCTTCTATGGAAGGCAGCAAGGGTCCCTGGTGCCACTGGGCAAGCAGTGGCAGTGTGGAATCACTGGCAGCAGTGATGGCACGTCCTTGCTGCTGGCACCGGCCAGGGCAGAGAGTCCCAGCTCAGCTGTGCTCAGGCTGCTGGGTCTGGGTGGCTGCTGGCCACTGGCCCTTTGTGCTGCGCGGCTGCTCTGCGAGCGCACTTCGGTTCTTGCAGGATGATCCCCAGCAAGGGCCTGCAATGACCACATCCGGTGATGGACAAGGCCTTGACCTCTCCCCAGGTGAGTTTGAGAAGGAGAGGTGATCTTTTCTTCTGGCCATGCTACACTCACTCTTTTCCCAAGTGTGGCTATGGAGCTGTGGCACCCTGAGAGAGGGCGTCCCCTGGGAAAGCAAGGGCACCTTCTGGAACCATGACTACTGGAGGTGGTTGTGCAGGGACAGAGAGCCTGCACTGCTGCCCACAGCTTGGAGAGGGTCATGGCCAGGGCTGGGGCAGCTTGTCCCAGTGACACACCAGCTCTCAGGAGCCTCTGAGCCACAGCCACACTTGCATCTGCCGGCAGCCTGCCTGGGGTGCAGCATGGCTCCACCCGGCACTGAAGGCACGGCAGGGCAGGGCTGGGCTGTGACAGCATTGGCCTGTTGTTCTACTCTGATGGCCTTTGGTACTCTTTCCATCTGCAGCAGCAGAGACCGGCGGCAGGCGCAGCAGTGGCAGGACGAGGAGGAGGAGGTGGCTGCCCTGGCCCTTTTCTCTTCGGCGGGGCCCAGCTGGGGCTGCCCGGGCCCTGGGCCAGGAGGGCTCCGGCTGAGGCAGGGCACTCTTTGGGCAGCCCCTGGCAGCCTTTACCTCCTGCAGCCCTGGGTGCTGTCAGCTGCCTTTGTCATTCCTGGGACACTTTGGTGGATCCAAATTGCTCAGCCTGGCCTCTGCTGCTTCTCAGCTGCCTCTTCCACAGCCTCTGCTGCTTCTCAGCTGCCTCTTCCACAGCCTCTGCTGCTGGAAGGGCTTCTTCCTCCTTCCTGGCTGCTAGATTTGCCTCTTCCCCTGCACATCCACCTGCAGGAGCTCCCTGCCAGCCCCCTTCTCCAGCCCCTCCAGGTCCTTGTGTTTGGCAGCAGCATGACCCTCTGGCCCATGAGCCTACCCCCAGTTGGGTGTCCTCGGCTCTCTGAAGGGACACTCAGCCCATCCCCTGTATCACTGCTGGATGGCCACAGCACCTGCACATCACAGCACAGCACAGGGGGTGCAGACCTGCATCTTGCGAGCGTGGAACCTCTCACCATGGCCTCAGCAAGTCAGGGGGAAAAGCCGTATCACTTGCTGGCGTGATCCATACAGGAGTCCCTTTGGATTCCTCCAAGTCCTTATCAAGGCTGGTCAAAGGGTACCAGTTTTCATTAGGATGTCATATCTCCTCAGAATGCCAATGCGACATGTCCATCTGACAAGGCTGGGCTCTGCCCTTGATTCCTGGAGAGCCCACAGCTGACCTTCTTAGGCAGCACATTCTCTTCATTCATGGTGCTCACACCAAAAGAAGGATGTCTCCTTCCTGGTGTGGGAAGCTGGGATCTGGCAGTGAAAGTGCTGCTAGACCTGGCCCAGCTACCAGCCCGCACCCCAGAAAGGAATCATTTGAATTTATTTGATTGCAAAAAACAATCAAAAAAGGATAAGTTAAGCAGTATACTAAACTCTCTCTCTTCTGATTAAGGAAGATACATTGCAGATATCCCAGTCCTTCCCCCTTCATCCAGATCTGCAAATCAGCCAGGGGAAGCTGTCCCAGCCAAGGCCTGGAGCACCACGGCCGGGAACTGGGAAATCCTGCAGTGCCTCCACCTTTGCCGGCCACAAGGCTTCTGACTGTGCTGTGAGAGCAGCCTGGCTTTGATAGCACTGAATGAGCAATCTGACAGAGCTTCTGGTGCGGGGACATCTGATTTCATTCCCCTGGTTTTTGGCCCGAGCCCGGCCATGGCTCAAGGAGGAACCAAGGGAGTTGGTGTGAGGCCTGCACCCTCAGAAAGGGCCAGATGCGGCCTTGTCCGGAGTCCAAATGCCAAAAGGTAAATACCTGTTTCCCCAAGGAGTGGATAGGTAGATCCATGAATACCTTGTTCATGTGTGGCTATAGATCCAATTGCTGCCTGTGGCCTTACAAAGTGCACTAGGATGGTTGAGATGCTGAGCATGGGCACAGTTCCATGCAAGGCCTGGTGCTCCTGGAAGCTGTGCATGGCCTTGTCTCCTCTGCAGAAGACACAGGCCGGGAAAACATGGCAAAGTCGTTACCTCCTTTTTTTCCAGCACCACTTGTTGGACGCAATGTTTTCTGAAAGGACTGCATTTGTCTCTCCTCAGCTTTCTTCTTTCTCATTGCACAGAAGAGAGCTGAAGGAGTTTCAGGCATGGGAGTGCCTGATCCCTCTTTCCCTCTAAAGGCTCTGCCTCCCCGAGCCCTGGTTACCTGCCAGTGCTTCGGCACAGGAGCCATTCACTCCCTAAACACAAGGGCAGTGCACTTCAACTGCAAAGCCTCTCTTTGCAATGGCATTGCTTTTTCCCTGCAGCTTTGTGGGAGCAGGGCCCATCACAGCCTGGGTCCTGGAAAGAGATCCGGGAAAATGAGCAGATCCTGCTGCCTTCTGCTTCTGCTGATCCCAGCAGCAGCTCCTTGGGGAGTTCCTTCAGGGAACTTCACACAAAGGGCTTCCATCACTTGAGTCATTGTGAGAACTTGCTGCTTCCCAGTTCTCCTGGATTTTGGAGCATTTCAGCACCTGGCTCAATGGCCCTTCCTGCAGCAGTTCCAGTCACTGGTGCCTCCCTCTGGCTCCAGCTGCTTTGCCAAAGTGCTGCCAAAGGCAGCGGAGCTGGCTCAGGATTCCTGTTGGCTCCTGATCTCCAGGCTGCCCTTCAGAGGGACACTTGGAGCGCTCCCTCAAGAGCTGCCCGTGGCATGGGGGTGGATTTGTCCTCCCCGGGTGGCTCCTGGTTGGAGTCCTGGAGTTTTCTCAGCAGGCTTTGTAGCGAATTCTTAGGGAACGTGTGGCTCTGCTACCATCTCAGATCTGTGCTTTCCTTGCCCAACCTGAGTGCAGATGGGGGCTGTGCTGGGCATGGATTGAGAATTCTCCCAGTCCCGTTCACTCACTGCCAAAATCTTGCAGCATCATCAGGTTAACGTCTGCTCATTGCTTTAAAAACCACAAATTAGCACTTATTTGTTAAAATACTTATTTGTTAAAAATTAAATTTATTGAAGATTGTTACCCTTGCACTTCTGATCCATAAATACACAAAAACTAACACAAGTGGAAAAATAAAATTTATTACACATTGCTACAACCACACTATCAATTAATATACAAATATCTATAGAAGTGTAACAAAAATAATCTTAGAGATTGTTACAACCATACAGTCTGATTAAAAATAGGAAATATACCCATGTAAATAACACTATATATATATATATATATATATATATATATATAACTAAATAAATAGACTTATATAACTTATATAACATAACTTATGTACAATTCTATAGATATTTAAATACAGTAGTATATACTGATTCTGTAAAAATATACTGAGGAAAAATATAATTCAGTATAGTATATGAAATACATATATAAAGATAATTCCCCTTTATATAAATATACAAATATGAACATAATATTCTAAATGTCCATATGCCTGTACCTACATCAGTGTAACTACATAGCTCTACAACTGTCTACATCTG
>JAHLSL010013199.1:427254-446645 GCA_025920805.1 Petroica traversi
AGTTTCAGTAGAAAGGTGATACAGGAGTGCCTGGGCAAGGACAGAGGGGCTTTGCAGCTCTGCTGGGGCTCTTCAGTTCCCATTGCTATTCCCAGCTGTAAAAGGAACTCTTGCTGCGGTAGCAAAGCTGTTTGAAGATGCAGACAGTTTGTTCATGAGCCAGGTGCTGGTTGTGATGATCAAGCATTTGTACCCCAAAATCTACCACCAGCATTACCACATCGTTCTTTTTCCAACTCAGTGCCACAAGCTGGGAGGAACTTCCAGTGAAAGGGGAGAGGGTTCTACTCTCATTCCTTCTAACAGCTCTTACCCCATGGCAGAAACTCTCAGCATCCCAGGCTCCCCTTCGAAAGGCAGGATCTTGTGTTTCTTCTCACTATCAGGATTCCTCAAGATTTACAAGGCTTTATTCATGTATTCTGAGTGTTTCCACCAAGATAATAATGAATAGTGTAAGAGCCTGTGATGAACTCCTTTCACTTTGTGTCTGTTATTTCCTGCAGGGAGGGGATACAGGAAAGCAGTACAGATTCCATGCTTCAGGGAAGGGACACCCAGGAGACAAACCTCTCACAGGTGCACCTTCCATGAAAATTTCCCTTCCAGGGAAAACACTATACCCTGGGAAGGACTGTTGCAAGTCAACAACTTCCCATTTTAATTGGAGGAGCAGACTTCAAATGCAGCCTCCAAGCACAGGGAATACTGACACCCTAAGGCACACCATATCTGTTCACAAAAATGCCAGCAGCCATGACAGAATGACTGCAGAAATAATGACGCATCCTGGCCCTCCTGTTGTGTCAGGAAAAAGGTACTGGAGATCAGCCAAAGGGACAAATGCTGTTATAGTTGAGCATATTTTGCATATTTTGAAAGCAGAGGAAGGAAGAAGTATCTACGGTAGAAGTTTAAAGCTTATGAGAAAGGTTTCCAATAACTGAACAAAGGATGAGAGCACAGACAGATAGTACCAGAGGGAAGAGAACCAGAAAAATAAAACAAACAACAGGTTTAATAAGAATTTGTGCAAGACAAGATGAATCTTTGTGGTAAAGTCACAATTAAGGAACTGCCAGAAGTCCTTTTCTGAGAAGGACAATGACAGCAATGCCTCAGCCTAGGGGAAGGTGAGCTCATCAACCAGGGGTCATCAGTGGAATGCTACTTTCAAAGCGTCTCCAACATCTCTCTTACCTCTTCTGGATATTTAGATGGGTTTGTTTGGGGCTAGGGAGGATGTTTCCTTGTGCACCAGCCCTCAGGGGTTATTGCCCTGCCTCAGGAAGATACACAGGTACCTAAGGAGCTGCTCCACTGAGTCTACAGATTCAGTTTCTCGGCCTCTATTTGGCCTGTTAGTCGGGAAACTCTTCCGTCGCAGGACCACTGCCATCCCTTAATGGGATTGAATTATTATCCAAAGCAGAGCCCTCACTAAACTCTGCTGCAGCTCAGCTTCCATCCCACCAAGGCAGCACTTCAGCTGCACCTTCCCGCCTTGGCAGTGGGAAAGCGAGGAATGGGAAATTTCCTCTCAGGCACAAAGAGCCCAAAAAATCTGAGGGAAGAACAAAGGGACAGGGCCAAGAAAGGCAGCAAGATGCAGAGTGCGTTTCTTTCGAGACCCTAAACACACCTCCCAGTAGACACTGCAGATCAGATGGCAGAAGCTCAGAGAGGGAGGGAGGCTGGCTCAGCACAAGCAGAGGCTCTGGAAGCCTCAGCCAATGTAGATCCTGTGGAAGTCGTTGGCCCCAAAGGCCGCGTTACACTTGGGGCACTTGCGCTGCCGGGTGTCATAGCGTGTCTTCACACACTCGAAGCAGAAGACGTGGAAGCACTTGGTGAGCACCGCGTCCTTCTTGCGCATGTTGCAGCACGGGCACGTCAGGCGGGCCTGCAACACACACACACACACACAGAGCTGTGAAGGCCCTGCAACCCAGCTGCTGGGCTCAGAGATGTCTCAGGATGAAGGTCCTTCCATTCCTCGGACAAGGACAATGCGGTTTCTTCAGTGCCAGAGAACAGATGAGAGAGGTCAAATGCTGAAAGTGCTCCTACACACCTTCTGACTAAAGTATAAAGGGAAGGTGATAGACACAGATACTCACCTTGTAATCCTTGATTTCCTCCATCAGGATCTCATCACAATTGGGAACCATGTCAGGCTTCTTTGTAGTCTCCAACTTCCTGCGCAACCTTGAAATATCTTCCTGCATGAAACCAGAAGATTGAGTGAATGAGCAGCAATTTCTCTGTCACACCTTCTTCAGACAACAAAGAGAACAGGCACCTGGTAAGTCATACCAACCACCGTTTCATCCCCTATAATCCAAGGGACAACATGATCATCTGGTGCCACAAGCATTGTCAATTACCAGTGGACAAAATCGGAAAGAGCCAAGACTTGAAGTTGAAATCAAAATGAAACTGGACACCAAGAGCAGTTCAGCTGAAATCCTCTGCATGCTCCATGTCCATGAATGACACTAAAGCAGACATACATTGAAGGATTGTGCACAGGATATATACCTCAGCCCTTTTGAAGTTGAACATCTCTTTCTCTCTAGTTACTCTGTTTTCTACAATCTCCTCCTGAAAGTCATGTAACTTCTTCTGAGCCAGCTCTAGCTGGGCCTTCAGATCATCTGCAAGCTGGGCTGCATCCATGGCCTGAGAAAGAAAAGCAGAACAGGAGTACGAAACATAGAAGAGCAGCTCTAGTGATTCTAGTTCCTTAGCTTATTACCTTATTTTCAACAAGTTCTAATCATTTAGCTTCAATATTCCTTTTGGAAGAGCCAAACCCTATCACACTGCAAAGCACGTTGCTTAGAAAAACACTAATGAAAAACACTAATTCTCTTCTTAATATATTTTCAGCCTTCCAGCTTCCATGTTTTCTCTACTAAATTGTTTAGAGGCAGTTCCATAGCTGAACTAGACAGAACTGCAAGACACCTACTTCTAACAATTTTCTCTCTTCACCAGTTCTAGCTTCATAACCAAATGCCCTTAATACCATGGATTGTCATATTAAGCACAGGTGATTCTGCGGAATTCTCCCCAACTCCTCTTCACAGTGATATTTCTGCTTTCCTTTCTGCCTGTTTTACTGTAATTTCTGCATTTCTACTAAAACTTAACAACAAAGGCAGCATCAGCCCTAAGACTTACAGTCTTATTTTACTGGTAACACACCTATTTACTGCTCTTAGGCATTTGTTACAAGTGTTAACATTCCCCAGCTGTATTTTCCTTATCCAGTCTTTCCTACAAAAGCTTTGACCCCATTAACTTCATCTGGCTGCTGGCTCTTTCTTCACCATAGGTTTCACAGGAACACATACGACCTGCTTCTCCTTACCAAAGGAAAACATCTGTCTGTAGTACTTTAATCATAATTCCCTCCAGGATTCCTCAGCCTTCTGATATGCTCATCTAAAACCAGGGAATACCAGGTTCTGTAATGGCAAGGAGAACTCAGAACCTTCTAGGCCTCCCACAAGGCAGCAGCTGCACCTGACAACCCAAGAGGAAATGAAGGCATCACTCACCTTGCGTTTGTTCATTTCCAGAGCCTGTGTTCGCAGACCCAGCTCTTTCTCTCCTGTTCCAATACTGCTCTGCAGTAAGTGTTCCTTCTCCTCCAGCTTACGGACAACCTGCAGTTGGGCATCCACCTTGGAAAGGGAGAAGAAGGTACAGAAGGAATGAATGCATGCTCAATGGTCTTCAGAGCTGTCACTGCATCTGCAGGCTGAAACTACCTCTGCTTCCCTATCATCAAGGTGTACAGTTTCAGCTTGCTTTTTTCTCCTTGGACAGCCATGCCGATATCCAGGGAGCTGCACCCAGATCTCTCTGGTCAACACTATAAAACTTAGCACTCAAATATTTGTAACGAAGATGTCTTAATTTTTGGACAGCAGCTTAACAAATTGCTGCAAGGCAGTGAACAGTTCCACAGTAGTTCCAAGCATGACAGGATACAGAGTTAAAGAACAGTCTGGACTGGAAGGGACCTTAAAGATCTAGTCCCAGCCTCCCAAGGAAAACTGCTAGGCCGTATTTCTCAAAGCCCCATCGAAGCCTGGCCTTGAGCACTTCCAGGGATGGGGCATCCACAACTTTTTTGGGTAACCTCTATCTAGTAGTGCCTTACCAGCCTCTGAGTAAAGAATTTCTTCCTAATATCTAATTTAAACTTTCCTTCTTTCAGTTTTAAACTGCTGCCTCTTGTCCTGTCATTACATGCTCTTATAAGAAGTTCATCTCCCTCCATTTTCTAACCTCCCTTCAGGTACTGGAAGGCTGCAATGAAGTCTCCCCAGAGTTTTCTCCTCTCCATGCTAAACAAGCCCAGCTCTCTCAGCCTGTTCTTATAGCAAAGGTGCTCATTTCTTATCATCTTTAACAGGCTCTTCTGGACTCATTACAACAGGTCCATCATGTGTCTTTCATGTGCTGAGAAGCCCAGAGCTGGATGCAGCACTGCAGCTGGGGGGCAGAGTAGAGGGGCAGAATGTGGTTCCTCAGCCTGCTGCCCTTGGGGCTTTGGATGCAGCCCAGGATGCATTTGGCTTTCTGGGCTCCCAGCTGCTGGGTCATGTCCAGCCTCTCATCCACCAAAAGCCACAAGTCCTTCTCTGTTCCAGTGTTCTCAATGACTTCTCCCAGTCTGTGCCCATGTCTGAGGTAGTTCAGACTGAACTATAGTTTCCAACTCCTCCTGCTTGCTACCAATATATTCAATACCAATATATTCTACCTCCACCTGTATATTCTATAGATAGAATATACAGGTAGAAGTAGAATATGCAGGTGAAGTACCATTACAACAGGAAAAGGACTTCCCACTTTTCCTCACCCTTCTGCTCTCCACAGCAGTAAACCTGTAGGACATTTTAAAGCTCATACAGCAGTCTCAGTTTCTTACCAAGACAGGCCCCTTTGAAGCATGCTGCATTCCTAGGCTGGAGAGAGGAATATTCTGTCCTATACTGATTTTGGGGAGGATAGTTAATTCTCTTCATAGCAGCTCACATGCTGCCAGTGTCAGCAGCACTGTCAGTTCCACAACACTGTTTTAGCTGTTGCTGAGCAGTGCTTACACAGCATCAAGACCTTCTGTGTCTCATGCTGCCCACCAGCACAGAGGCTGAGGGTGCCCAAGAAGCTGTGTTGCACAGCCAGGACAGTTGATCCATTGGCCCAAGGGGTGTTCCACCTACAATGCTGTGCTCAGTAATAACAGCTGGTGGAACAGTGGATGTGAAGCGTTTATTTAATAACAAAAAGACATGGTGAAGCCCTGCCTTCCTGGAGATGGCTGAACCCCTGTCTGCCACAGGAAGTAAGGAATTAATGAATTTCTTGTTTTGGTTGTATGGAAATCTTTGTTTTAACTTTTAAACTGCCTTTATTTCCTCTCACCTGTTTTCTCACTTCGTCCCTTCTGATTCTTTCCCCTTCCCCTCAGTGGGGGAGTGAGCAAATGGCTGTGTGCAGTTGTCTAAAACCACCACCTCCACCTACCTCACCAGCTCTCTTGTCCTCTCTCCTTTTTCCATATTACCTGTGTTTTCAGTGTCAGAACTTGGTCTGCCAGCTCCTCCTTTTCCTCTTTCAGCAGCTTATGGATCTGATTGGACTTGATACGTTCTGACATCAGCTTGAAATTGGCATCATCCTTCTCCCGCAGCTGCTGCATCAGGCGGATGTTCTGCTCTTGCATGTCTTCAAAGGCTTGGCCTGTGACATCCATTTCCGACAGCAGAGCCTCTTCCTCCTGGCAAAAGAATCAGGCTCTGGCCAAACTGTCCCCTGGACCCCCTACAGTGAGCCTGAACATTTTATTCTGAGACACCAAACCTAGTAAAGATGAAGGAAGATTTCTGGTGTCAGGGAACACTATCATCCCAACAAGCAGAAAAACGTACTCCCTACGAGTCTGCTCCACAGCAGAGATACTCTGAATTTGAAGGTGTATAGAAAGGATGGTCACCTGTCACTCGTCTCGCAGAATCAGCTTTGACACAGTCATTGCCAGAGCTGGGCAGAAAACCAACTCCCAATTTCCAGCAGTTGAACAGGCCAAAAATTCAACATGTGGACAGCTTGACAGCTTCCAGCTAACTGGCTGCCAAGTCCCTTTAACTCACTCTGGCCACTTCAGCATTGACAAGGTAGAGAAGTTCTGATCTACAATACAAACAATCCGAATTCTAAAAAAGTACATGTAATTCATTGGCTTGCCTCTACCCTGCTGAGGTGGTCCTGCTCTCTCCTTGGATTAAGCCTTTTTTAGCCTGGTATGTACCGGTTCCATGCAAACATATTCACTAGATGAGCTCAGAAGATAATAACTTGTTCAAAGAAATTGCAATCTCTTTGCCTAATGGCTGATAAAGCCATTTCTCTGTGCACTTCACCAAGGCCCCAAGTTTAATTGTTTATTTAATGTTTAATTGTTATTAACATTTACCACCATGGCCTTCCTGTGATAACCCGGAGCTGAGGGTTGAGGGGGTTATTTTGTTGGTGGTTCTTTCCCTTGTTTTCTCTCCCTTTATCAAACTACCATGTCTGGCCCATACGGATATAAATACCTTCTCCGTCCCTGGACGTACCCAAAGGCAGCTCCTTTACAGATGCTCCAACCAAAAGGGAACTCATCAGAAACTTCTCACCTGCTTAGCCATGGCAAGTTTCTTCTGTAAATACTCAATTTGTTCCTCCACAGCTCGGATCTTGCGTAGGGCATCCTCATCAGCCATCTTTTTGCTCTCCTTTTTTTCCTTGTCTTCCAATTCTTTCACCCTCTGCCTCAGTTCTTCAAGCTATAAGAACAAACAAGAAACACAAGGATGTGCCCTGAGCATTGTTAAGAGCCTGTTTTCTCCAAAATTCTCTGAAACACTCGTGCCTTCAAAGCAAGGCAAAAAGAAACCATGTCATTTTGACAGAGTATTACTGGCAGATGTACCATTGAGATTGGCTGTAAGCCCAAGATCTTGACTTCAACATATTAGAAAATTTCACAGCATCTTTTAACAGAGTAGGAACATCAGTCTCTTGCAATTTACATGTATGGATATGTGGGCAGAGAGCATCTGCTCCTTTATGGGCATCTGGTCAAGGACCTTTTTCCATACACAAAGGAGGTAATAAAAAAAGGAGGAGGCAAAATAAAACACAGAGAGGCACAAACTTGGCAGACAAATTATGAGGGAGGCACTGATGAGAATGAAACCTGGCCAGTCATCAATTGATGAGAGCACATGAAAGTGTGAAAAGGTTGAGTGTGGGAGAAGGAGAAAACCCAAAACAAAATACACTGAGACACAAGCCTGACAAAACAAACACAGAGACAGAGATGAAGCAAACCTCTCCAGTCACAACAGCTGATAGGCTTCCAAGAAACCACAGGGACAACTTCCAGGAAGATCAGCTTGGACTTTGTAACTCATGCCACTGTAAACCAGGAATCACTCCTGAACTAGGAGGGCTGTGGGAATCAAGAGCTGCTCAAATCCAAAAGAAATGTGCCAGGAAATGGAGATCAAGGATGAACAAACTGGGGTTAGACAGAGAAGGGTATGAAAGGAGCTAGTCCCATGTAAAATATGGGCAGTCAGTACCCATTTGTCTGGCTCAGCCTTGCACATGATCATCACAGCCTGTCCTGTCCTATCTTCTCATATCATTCTGTTACACATTTTTTAAGTATTGCTGTGTAATCCAGCTCTCTACCTCATGTACATGTGCTGCACAGACCAAGTGCTGCCTATAGGTGAGACCTGTTTGTGAAGGAGGTAAGAGGGGCTTGGAACCACAGGCGTCCCAAACAGGGACATGCTGGTACTTAAGGGATCTGCAAATGGCTCTCCTTAAGAACCTAGAGATTGTCGTGTCTGTGCCTGCACTAGCAACCAGTCCCTATTTATCTCCACACCATTCCAATCTCTAAGTGACACAGATGAGCAGACAAACAATCCTCAGTTGCGAGGAGAGAAACAACACAGTTCTGCTGCAGAGTATCTGAAAAGAAGTTTAAGTAAGACATAAAAAGGAAAAAGGAAGAGAAATTAGAAATACCTCAGCTTTTGCCTTCTTCTCAGCTGCCATCAGCTGCACTTTGTCTCTCTGCTCTTTGGGGGCAGAGCGGTACATATCCAGCAACAGTTTCATCTCCTTCTGGCTCTCCTGGGCCTTCCTGGAGTAAGGGAGACAGACCAGGGTGAGAACACAGCAGCAAAGCCACACTGTTAAACAGCCAGCATGACAGCCTGGCAATATTCTCTCCATCTCCCACATCCATATGGAGTCCTTCTTGGCTCATCTTATCCGAGTAACATAAAACAGCAGATGAGTACAGGCTGGAAGAGAAACATGTTCAGAGACATAGGTTGAAAAGCAGGACCTGGACTGGAGATGAAATACATATTTTAACAATAAGCTACAAACTATCCACTTCTGCTTTGGCAACCATCCAGGAGCAGGAACACTGCTCTGTCCTCTGCTAATAACCTGCTGCTGTGAAGTTTTATGCCATTGTTATCACAGCAAAAAACAAACACTACATGACCCACACCATGAAGTATCTGGTTCGGTAGTCCATGCTTTAGGCTGTAGTAGGAAAAACACAGCTACACTGACCAAATCACAGTCAGATACAGACTGTGTCAAGAAACTGTCTTGGCTTCAAACTTCAGTGATGCTGATCCCGTAAAAGCAGAACACACGAGCACCCCAGGCCTGGGCACTGCACCCACAGGAAAGGGAGAGACAACAACTCTTACTTGAGCTCAGCCTTCAGCTGCTTGATCACTTCAGCCTCCTTCTTCCTTCCATCTTCATGCTTCCCTTTCTCCTTCTCTTTGGACTCTCTCTCCTTCTCTGATTCCTTCTGCTTCTGCTTTTCCCGCTCTCGTTCCTTTTCCTTCTCTTTCTCTTTTTCTCGTTCTCTCTCTTTCTCCTTTTCCTTTTCCCGTTCCCTCTCCCGCTCCCGTCTCTCTCGCTCCCGTTCCTCTTCATCTCGCCTGGCCTTCATTTCATTCACATCCTCAGAAGCAGCCTTGGGAACAGACACTTGGCCAGAAGGGTCCTCAGGCTCCTGCTTGATCTCTGCAGGTTCCTCCTTTGTGTCTTCAGTGCTGGAGTGGGACTGCAGGAGAGCACTGCCACTGCGAGAGCGGATCTGGCGTGAACAGCAAGAGAAATTACCAAGAAAACAAATGTTCCAGTTCTTAGCCAGGAGTCCTCCTTACCCCATTCTCCCTTGTCTTCCCAGATCCATGCTTCCATGCCCCCTTTTTAACTGCTCCTACTTTTCAGGGAGCACTGCACAGCTACAAAGGAAGAGCATTCCTTTCGTCAAAGGAAGCAGCAGAGTGCAGAGCTCCACCGAAAATATCACTGCATCCTGCCCACCATCTCGGAAAGGTTAATGCTGCTGGCAAGGCTGACAGCATTCCCCCTTGTCCCAAGCACTTTCCCCTCTTTCCTGGCATTTCCTGCTCAGTTACCTTGCTCAGGTCAGACTGGGCCTCTCTCAGTTTGCGTTTGTATCTCAGCACCTCTCCCTTCAGCTGGTGGTTGTGATTCTGGAGGCTGCTGATGAGGTGACGCATCTCCCGATTAATTGGGCCTGCAAAAACATAAACACCTCTGTAACCAGCCACACTTCTGGCCACCTCCCTGAAGATATTCATAGAGATGGAGAACAAACTAAGTGACAATGGCAAAGAACAAATTAAGACTATTAACATTCTGCCATGCAACAGAGCAACACGAAACACTTTTAGTAAAAAAGTCATGACAGTTTATATGCAGCCCTAAGTCATTGCATATGCACAGTCCTAAGTTCCCACTGAACATTGGTTTTATACCCATGATCTTAAGGAATCATGTTTGTCATGTTACGAAAGAAATCTGATTTAAATGCTACTTCAGAAGTAATTTATTTCCTCTGATGAAATGTAAGAATTACTGCCTTGCTATCTCAATTGTCCTTACAGACTTGGAAACTAATCCTTTCCCTACAAGTAATTTTAATAATGCAAAATATCCTGTCATAAACTAAATTATTAGCAAAATGTATCTCTTATGCAGCATCTAGAAGAAAGTCAAATAACACAAAACTGACCTCCCAATAAAACAGGTGAAAAGCTTTGTTTTTGAGATGAAGAAACCTGCCAGAACAGGTATTTAACTGTACCAAAGAATCAATGGGCGCACTGTAGCCCCTTATGGGCATGATGGGTAGGTGATGGTTGTTTATAGGCACAGCACAACACCATACCTGCTTGCTCATTGGCAGCAAGTGTCTGTTCAAACTCTATCCTCAACATCTCATATTCTTTGCGGACTTGTGCCAGGGTGTCCTCCAGCTGAATCACCTCAGTGCGTAGCTTCTTGTGAAGGCTGACTTCATCCCTCTGAGGAACAAAAAGGAAACAGAACTTGGTGCTTTGAACCTGGAGGATCTCTCACCTCATCAATATAAGAACAGGGCAAATTACAGCCAGAAAGGTAAATTTCTTGAGTCCTGGCAGAGCCACACAGAGGCAGCAGTGATGGCGGTGGCATGATAGAGTGTCCAGGCTGAGGGGCAGAGGGTTTACCTCGATCAGTTCCACCTGGCGCTGGTGCGTGGCACGGGTGCCATGGAGCAGCGTGCGGGCCTCATCAAGGTGTGCCTTCAGCTGGAGGCTCTCGTTGTACAGAACAGAAAACTGGGACTGCATGCAGCGATACTCCGGGGTCTCCTTCACAGCCTCTTCCACTGCTCGTCGCAGCTCAACCTAGTTCGGACACAAGAAAATGCTACAGAGAGAAGTATTATCCCCTTGTCTTTGGTTTCTGTCTCTCAAGATGGGAGAACAGTGAATCAAACTGCCACAAGCAAACACAAAAGTAGAACTTCAAAAACATTGCTGTGAAGTTGGTCCAAGCGATATGCTTCAGTACCAATTTTTAAAAGTCTCTATGTTCTCTGCATGCAGTAGGCTGCTTCTCTTGCACAACCACATGATGGAAGTTTTTGACACTTTGGTCCTGAAAAAGTTTCTCTCAAAGATATGAACTTGGAAAACACAATAAATTGTTATCACCCAAATCAATTAAGATGGACACACAGAAAAGTATGAGAAATCAGCGAAAACGCACGTGCAAGTAGGCATTATGTTAGCCTTCTACCAATAAGACATAATGACTGACAGGAAGTGAAAAAAACCCAGAGGTACAGGACTGAACTCCTAGGAAAAAAAGTTAGCTAATGATTGTGACTAGCAGCAGTGAAACAAACACATTGTACATGCATACAGCTGATCAATAATTAAAAGAAAATTGTAAGCTAAAGACCATTTCTCTCTAAACAAACTCATGTGGATAAACCAAATTCACATGTGCCTCAGATAGTTCCCAGCATCAGATCTCTGCATTTACGTTATTGAGACAGACATTTCTTGTAAGAGGCACTGAGCACTAAGATGACATTAGGATTTTTCTCCCCATTGCATACTTATCTACCCCAGAGTCACAGCTTCTTGTGCTACCACCTTTACAATGTCACAAACACATAGGCTGTTTGCTATCTATCCATCCCCCACACTGGGAAAGACATAAATTCAGGGAGCCCCTCTCCCCACACAAGTTCCCCGGTTCCACTCGCACAGGCCATGGGGAAGGTGAGAGGGGGATCACTGCTTGTAAAGAGCTGAAACCAATTTTAAGCTGACAGGGTTCAAATGTGCTCGAAGATCAGGACAGGGCAGGATACCATTCCAATTTCCAGTGGTGGCCACACGGTGTCCCCCAACACACCGAGCTGCAAGCAGAGACACAGACTCCCTGAACTGTCCCAGGAGCAAAGGCAAAGCCAAAGAGCAGGCTCAGAGCTGACACCACTGATGAGGTGTTCTGGAGACACAGCACTGCAAAGCTGAGGGCAGCCCATCACACACAGCACCTTCATCCTCACACAGTACATGTCTCACCTTGAGCTTTTCATTCTGTGTTGTTACTTCCTCCAGATCCTGACGTAGTTCCTCCAATTCATTAAGGCGATTCCCAGCAAGTTCTTTATTCTCTTCCAACTCTGCATTCATCTCCTCAAACTGTTGGGATAAACTGCTCGTAAATCCTACTGTTACTGTGTCTCCTGAGAATACTAATGAAGTATCTGTTCGTACAGTAACAGCAATTACAGACTGAACAGTCAGGTAACGTGACCAAGTGAGACAGAGTGTAATTCCACCAGGTGTTCCTTAAGTAGGAAACTCGTAGACAGACAAAATGGCTTGCTCAGAGTCACACAGATTTATGGTACAGGATCTAAAAATTATCTGAAATAAGTATCCAAATACTGTTCAAATTGTGGCCCTGTGCACAAGTTCTCCTCGACTTTATTCTTCCCCTTGCCCACGACCAAGCTGACCTTACCTTGCGGGCATTAATGGTGATTGTTCCCCCATAGAGACTGCTCCCAGCTCCATACACCTTGTAGCCTTTGGAATTTACCTGCAAAAAATGCAAGAGATTTCCTCAAGACCCAATGAAATACTGACAAGAGTGATGCCGCAGATCCAAGACCAAAGAAGGTATGCTGCAGGTTCTCAGTTCTCCCAGTAAAGCACCAGAGTGGATGTCACCCATACATCCAACACCACCCCATTTCCCAGGTTTCCTGGCCAACAGGGCAGGGCTCACCCGTTCCAGGACGTCAGCCAGGTGCCGGTTGAGCCTCTGCTCCCTCTTGCGGATCTTGTCAATGTCCCACTGAAGGTCATCAATCATGGTCTCCAGGACAGACACCCGAGATTCTGCTGTCTCTACCCTCTCTTGTAGCTTGGAGAACTGCAATCAAAGGAGTGCTTCAGCCAAAATATTGCATAGAAACCACTGTTCTGAAGCTGCTCAGGAATCATTCTCCTCTTATTCATCATGTACTTTTCATCTTTTGCTGTGAGGACAGACTATTCCATGAACTGTCCTGAATTTTACACTGGCCAAATCCCAAGACAGCAACAAAAATAAGACACAACTGAAAATGGAGAAAGAGCAGGAAGTGGGTAATATCTGGCAGAATACAGAGGCAGCCACCTCAGCTTATTCAAAGGCTTTTTTGGATTTAATTTTTTCAATCCTTGTGCCCATCTACCCTCAGAGCACTTAAGTGCTCAGAAGTCAAACATGGAACCAAATCAGCATTAACACAATTTTTAAACGAACTGAAATCTCTCAAACAAATGCTCCTAAAATTGTGAATCCTTTAATGACCCGGATCATCTTGTATCTGATATCATTACACTTTCAAACAAAAGAGAAACCAAGGAATTCAGAATGACAGGGATGTCACCTCGACTTGTTCCAGGTGTCCACACAGCCACCTCAGCATCACCTGCCCCCAGTTCCTCTGCTCTCCCTTTTCTTTAGACGTTAAATCCTTTCAACTCACTGACTTGTTTATATCCTTTCCTTTAGTGCTGATACAGAAAATCTATGTAACAGTTCTCCACAACAAAAACCCTTTTTGTAACTTTCAATACACATTGCTCTTGTGCCTGTCCAAAGAAATAAGTTGCTTCTCAAGCTATGTTAACCATAATATTGTGCTAAGCAGGACACCAAAGCAGATTTCTCTCCTTTTTATACCTCCTGAGACATGATTCTGTGCTTCTCCTGAAGAACATCAGCCAGTTCCTGCAGCCGTCCATTCTCATGTGACAGGTAGGAATTCAGCTCCACTACTGCTTCTTCCATCAGTGAAATATCTGAAAGGTGCACAAAGAAAAGGAAATTAATGGAAATAAAGACTGATTTTAATTCTTAAACAGCAAAGAAAGACATAAGAAAACAAGAAAGGGGATTTCAGGATTTAACTACAATTTACTTTACCTGTCCCAGGGGTGCTTCCTGAGGGCCTGATCTCCATCCATGGAGAGCTATGACCTGCACTGCCTGAGCAAAAGGCTCTGCAGTTTTAACAGTGTTAACATTTCTGACTCGGAGCCATCCCCTCACACTAGAGATCACTTCAGCTGTGTCAGTACCAGCAGACCAGAGCTTGCCCTTGGAACCTTGAGACACCTGAGTGCTGACCAAATTAATGCATAAACCTGCTACAACAGGTGGCCCGGGATGACCTTCCAGGCCAACACACCGTAACACCCCGGCGACAACCACAGCACCTGGGCAACAGATGAAACCAGAGTACCTAAGGACAAGCTCTCATGCACCAGTATCAAAGCTTCTACAGTTTATGACTGCCAGCCAAGGACAGCAACACTTCCCTGCACCAATGCCAGACTTGGTCAGAGCACACAGAAAGCACATCAAGCATTAACTGATATTCCACACAAGTTTTCGTTCAAAAGATTAAAATTCTAAGCTTAAACTAATGAAGTTTTTTCAGCAGTCATCTGAGAGTAAAGTGAATCTGCTGCATTAATTTTTAGGACCTGGTCATTTGGCTTTCTCTGCAGAACTCTGCAGAGTTCAAAACTGAGAGCTACACTAAGCACAGCACGCCATCAGATGGTACCATTTTGCTCAGAACTCAATGGAAACTGAGCACTCAGTTATGCCTCCATCTTATACTAAACTGCAAAGGAGGAGTACAACATCAGTTTGCAATGCTGATTTCACTTCTTTACTTGCACTTTAAGCACAAAGCCTTTAATGCGGTGGCTGAGGACAGCTGGCTAATAAGGTTCAACTGTGCCCTCTAACTTCTCAGGCCCATGAACGCAACACTGGCACAAACAAGCTGCTTCTTAGCCCAACATGCTGTGCAGAGCCCTCAGCATTCAAACACAGAGGTAGCTACAATACATTTCTGGCACATGATCCTTCAGTAGAGGTTTTGATAACAGGAGTTTAGAAAGCCAAGCAAATTCATTTTGGAAATTAAATGCGCATGAGAAGGACTAGACCTTAACGTCTACAATAAGGATCAGGTCTAAGGTGGGGGCAGATAAACATTCTTGAATACCTGGCACCTTGGTCATACCTCCACTGTTCAGCTTGTGAGACAGCACATCCACCTTCTCCTGCAGCTTGTCATACATTGTGACAATCTGGGCAACAGCACGGCGGGAGGACTCCACACGCTCCTGCAGCTGAGATTCTATCTCCTCACTGGTACTGCTGGCTAGAGTGGCCAGGAAGGAGAATGCTGGCTCCAGTCCTTCCCCTGGGAACATAAAGAGGTGAAAAAAGTGAATGTGCCCTTGAAGGTAGCATATCACTGATCTTTACAATCAGAACAAAAGACTCTTATTAGCCTTTCGAAAGGGACATCAGCATTGTCCACAGCTGAAATTCATTTTTCTCACAGGCCCCAGATAGGTGTCTCACCTCGTTCCCTCTCATCTTTGCGCTCCTGATTACTGTCAGAGTCTGGTTCAGGTTCTGGCACCACAAGTGCTTTTCTGTCAGACAAAAGGTCTCCAAGGCCTTGGTCCCGGTCGAAGCGTTTAAGGATGATGCGGATATTTTCATCAAACTGAATGATGGGACAGGCAAGACAAGACAAGAAAAGAATAGATATGAACAAAAGGAGTGTAGTGGTTCAGGAGAGACAAGAAATAGTGTATATGAAGTAAAGAAAGCTGTTACCTGATTCCAGTACCGGTTGATGATCAGCAGAGAGGCATCATCAGTAGCCTGCCGACGCTCCAGCTTCTCGATGTGCTCCCGCAGCTCATCTTCGATGGCCTGGCGCTGGTCCAGCATCTCTGCCAGCTTCCGGTTCTTGGTCTGCAGGGTGCGGATGTCCAGCTCCTCCTGGGCACAGGCACACAAGACAAAGGCCAGGTCACAGAAGGGCTCATACTGACCCCAGAGGCATTTTTGGCTCTGGATGAAAAAAAAGCCAAAGGCGGAGTGGGCATACGCAAAGAAGATATACCGTTGAAGAAACACCACCAAGTTTAATGGTCTCCACAGTGGTGCCCGAATCTTCAACTCCTGCCTTCTTCTCCGGAGGTGCAGAAGGGCCAGGCTCTCCAGCTGTCCGTTTATTCCCAACGCCAGACATTGTGGCTGAAGTGTACAGACTCCCACCTTCTCCAACTTCTTCCTGAACATTAAAGAAAACTATTTTAAAAATGCCAAATAACACATCCACGTGGTCAACCTGAATTGGGGTTTTTCACATGCTGGCCCACCATGGTAACAAGATGCCCAAAACAGAGCAGACCATGGAACTCAAAAGATTTTGAATAATATTTTTTGGCAGGAATGGATTAGAAGTGGAAGGCTGGTAAGGAGGACTGTAAATCACTCAAATGGCCTTGCATCTGGAATAACCCTTGATAGGCCAGTGATCCTCTGGCACAGGCTGAGTTTATGGGTGCCCACATCTCTAATACTGCGTCTCTGCACAGCTCTTGCTTTGGGGATCCCACAAGTAGCAAGGTAATGGAAATAAATCCACTCCTCATGTTCTAACTGGGAGTTTGTGCCAGCCTGTGCTGGCTCTCTGGACCAACATTAAGCTGTACAAAACACCAGCGGGATCACCACTGCAAGCAGAAAGTTGATTTGAAAATATCCACTGCTCTGTAATGTTAAAATGGAAGCACTGTACCTTAAAACACTCTTTGCAAAAAAATCTTCATCCACATTCACTCTCTGCTTTTCTGCATTAACAAAAAATTAACCAGGTTAGACTTAAGCAAACAACTGAAACAGTCCGTATGTGGCACAAGTTGACTTCACAACAACCACACTGTTCCTATTGAATCTACATATGAAGGCAGTTGAAGCTGAGGGCAGCAGCACCCTGGAAATGAGCCCAGTACTTAGAGAGTTCACAAATGCTATGGAACTGAAAGCCAATTAGAGTCAACGCTTGTAAAGACCCATTCCAAGAGCTTTCCTGTATACCAGGAGAGATGCAGACATGTTGCTGAGAGCCCATTGAACCATGCAGTCTGAAAAGCAGTCTGGACTAGCAGAGAATCACAGAACAGCTGAGACTGGAAGGGAGGACTGGAGGTCACCTGCCCTGCGCTCCTGCAGGAAGCAGGCTCAGCCAAAGCAGGTTGCCAAGGGTCCTGTCCAGGCAGCAGAAATTCGGTCATGGCTCTGGGCGGCCTCGCCCTCCACATTAAAACAGTTTTTCTGATGTCTGAACAGCATTTCCTGTAGTTCCCTAAAATATTGTTGAGCAAAGCTACAATAAGCTCCTTAAAGACTTTCCAAAATGAATAGAGTGGCTGGAAACGGAAAATAGAACCACTTAGATCTTCACTAGACATGAGCTGCATTCTTCTCCCGCAGCCACTGATGCTGTGCCAGCCTCTGGCCTGAATGAAACCAGAAGTGCATGAAATGTGTCCACACCAGGAAAACCTGACTTGCTCCATTTAAGCCCAAAATGGCATTTTCAGTCAAACGAGGGGTTACAAACTGAACCTTCCAGTTCTGATCTGTTTTCATTGAGCAATTCTACTGACAGCAACAAGGCCACTGTATTTCAAAGATGAAGCTGGTACGCTGCTTTGCCAAACCTCAGCATTTCACAAGTATCTCAGCTTGGCACTGCCCTGCATCATATGCAAAATAGTATAAAGATTATTTCTAAGTGAGTTGCTGAAACAGCACACATGGTGTTCCTGTGAGGTATCTTTTAACAGATGCATTAAATTACACCTCAAAAACCACAGACAACTGCCACTGAACCATTTTTCTTCTCTTAGCAGCAGCCCTGACTTTAGCTGGAATTCCCAGGGCACTGGAAGAGGATGGGGGAACAGCTGTCACTAAAAACATCTCATCTGTTCTCTGTCAGTCCAGCAAGCCACCACTGACCACTGCCTTTCCCACATTTTGTTCACAGACAAAGCACCCCTTCCACTGCCTCCTGGCACCACCCCGCTCACCTCCAGCTGCCCTCTCTCCACCTCCTAACATACTATACACCAGAACCCAACCCATTCATATTTTTATGGCCACAGACCCTCTCTTTCACAGAATCATTTAGAATAGGAAAAACCTCAGAGGTCGAGTGCAACCTGTGAACCAACCCCACTCTGTCAGCCACACCATGGCACTGAAATCCACATCCACCCAATGGACAGGGACTCCCCACCTCCCTGGGCAGCCCCTTCCAACACCGAAAATTCCTTCTGCTGCTCACACACAGAAGTAATAAAGGACTCTAAGCACAAATGCACTTTTCTTTGAAGATCAGATTTATTTCCTACTTGACACAGAACAGCTGATCTGCTCGGCTAACTAACAAAATAAATGTTACTTACTCACCCTGTATTTGCTTACAAAATAGATGGATTTCCAACGACAAACCCTAATGATTGAAACTCAAATTTAATTTTCTCACTTACTACCATTTTACAACTAAATCTGAAAACCTCGAGGTTTTATTACATCTGCCACTACCAACTGCTCCTGCTGCAGTTCAGAAACTACACTGCACACATACAAACTTGCATTTCCATAGACACAGAACCACGGAAATAAAAGCCCTGGGCAGATTTAAAAACCGCTATTTGAGTTTACACTCCCCAGCAGGAACCCCAGTGAAACAATATTCCATCCACAAGCCTAATGGGGATTTTTCCACTGCTTCAGATCAGGCTCCGCAGAATTATCTTAAGCATGGAAGGAGAAAGGGGAAAACTGCCAATCCTCTGCTTTGCCTGGCCCTAGCATGGCATGGCTAATGTGTTGTGTCCAGCTCTCGACTCCTCAGTAAAAAAAGCTGCTGGAGAGGATCCAGTGGAAGCCACAAAGAGGACAGCTCTGGAGTATTTCTCTTATAATGAGAGACTGAGATCTGGGCGTGGTTAGTCTGGAGAAGAATGAAAACCCATCTCATTAATACACACAAATACCTCCAAGGTGACTGCTAAGAAGGTGGTCCAGACTCTTTTCAGTGCTGCCCAGCAACAGGATGAGGAGCACTGGCCATAAACTAAAATACTATGAGGGAGAACTTTTCTCCATTGAGGGTGGCAAAGCACTGAAACAACTGCCCACGGATGTCGCGGCCCTCCCCCTCTGGAGACATCCCAAACCCACCTGGATGTGTTCCTCTGTCACCTGCTCCAGGTGACTCTGCCTTGCCAGGGGGGTTGCACTGAGTAATCTCACCCTGAACGATTCCGTGATTCAGCTTCCCACACGCACCAGCCGCTCCCACACCTCCTCCGCTTTGCCACATCCCGCGGGCTCCCGCCCCTGCCCCCGGCATCTTCCCACAGCGCCAGCCGGACACGCCGCGGGCCCGTCCCTCCCTCGGTGCGTGTGCGGTGCTTCCAGCCCCCAGCGAGCCCCTTCCTCCGCACGGCCACCTCCCGACTCTCCTCGGTCCCGACCCGCCCCACAGACCCGTTGCGGCCGCCCCCGCC
>JAHLSL010013199.1:451645-486226 GCA_025920805.1 Petroica traversi
TCAGAGAATACTAATGTACCCTAGACAGCCAAGCCAGCATGAATCCATCCCCACTGGAGCTACTGCTCTCTAAAGTGAAACACAATGGCCTGGACATATAAGCTCATTATATCTCCAGTAAACAGCAAAGGACTTGGAACATTTTTTGTCCCCAGTGATCAATATTGAGTCTGAAAGAAAAAATCAGAAAGCCACTGCCACTCTGTTTAATTTGGTTATCATCAATATTTTGTATTTCTATTCAAAATAACTATCAGAAATGTCTGCTGTTTCTTACAAAAGCAGACTGTAAGCAGGAAATATTAATCGGGGGGTTTCCCCCTATAAATAGTTAGCAGGGGAAGAAAGTTATGTTATAAGTTAGCCTTTGAAGTGACCAGCAGATTCCTAAAGGAGAACATATCCATTGTGCAGCTGAGAGTACGGGAATAAGCAGCCAATTGTTACCACCTGGTATCTGTAGGTAAAGGAATAGTGCTGTCACTACAGAACTTCTCAGAGTGTTTGTGGAAGAGGCACAGCCTTTGCAGCTTATGTACATACTGGCACATGTTATGCTAAACACATTATTCATTCCCCCTGCTGGAATGCAATCGCTTTGGATTTTTTCCTAAGGAGACCAGCCTTACAAAACCTTTTTTCCTATGTCTCTTTTTTTCCCTTTTCTGTCTTTTTACAGCATCCTCCTTGTCCCTACTAAGTGCTGAACACACTTCTCCAATTTCATTGCAACCGGCTGAAGGAGGTGAGCCCCAAACACGTTTGCTGTTGTGCACTTCAGGCAGAGCCCTGCAGAGCAGAGTGGAGCGTGTCCATCCTGCTGAGCAGCACCTTCAGCACACCCCCAACAGGAAGCCTTTTGTTTGATTTGTTGGCTGAATAACCAGCACAAGCAGCTCGAAATCAGTTGGAGTGTGCATACCCTCGTGGCCTTGCCTTCTGGTAAAAAACATGAAGCAGTAGAAGAAAATCCAGGGAATCAGGAGGAACAAGGAACACGAGACAGGAGTATTGGATATTTTGGATATAGGATATAAGGATATTTTGACAGTGATGCATAGGGCACGAATAAGAAAACTCTGAAGACACCAGGCTTCTCAGATCAGCTCCCTCGAGACCATGAATTTCTGCCCTGGCTGCACATTGTGCAAGGATCTAAACACCACCTGCCTGGGTTGTCCTGCCTCTGACACTCATGCTTATGGAAAGCAGGAGCAGTACCTGATCTCAAACAAAGCAAAAGAAAATATTATTCCCATTCCCCTGCACAAAAACTCAGTGTCATTAGAGCTGCTACAGTGCATGGCAGAGGAGAAAGTTGCTTTGGCAATGGAAAATACTGAGATCTAAAGGGTTGGGCTGAACCTTCACTCTCTGGATAAATTCTCATCCCAAGACTTTTTTCCTGATCATAGCTTTTACGTCCTGTCCTGTTATTGTACCGGCTGAATAATTTCATAAGTAACTGTTTCTCCTGAGCATTTCAGGTTGCAGTTATATTACTGCACAAGCAGTCGTGTCTCTAAGTGTTCATCTTTGCTTTCCAGACCCCTCCCAGTGTGCTGACAATGTCACTTGGTGTGGGGAACTAAAGGGATCAAGTGACCCAGCTGAGACATAACCCACCAAAAAAAGTTTATTTTCCAGCTACAGCTCACGCAGCAGGAGACAGCACCATGACAAGAATGGATGAGTAGTCAGGAATAACAGGCTTTCACTGACTTCTGTGCCACTGCCCCAAAATCGCTTGAGACTCTTCTCCCAGTCTTTTGGGTCTAACAGAAGCTGTTTTAAGGGAATGTTTAAGGATGAAAGTCAAGTGAACCCTGAAAAGTGTGCAAGTGGGCAAAGAGGGAGCTAGGAAGATTGCACAAAAATCACACAAAATTAGAATGATGTTAATGTTTCCCAAAGAAAAGGCCTTCTGGCTCTTTTTATTTTTTTTTCTTTAATCCCTTGTAAATGTAATTCTGGGTGCAGTGTGGTACATGTTTCTGCTGATGCTGTTCAGTAGTCACTCTCCCACATGCACACTGACACAGAAATAGAAAAAAAAAGTTCTTTGTTTCTTTACAGTTCTGCAACTCTTATCTTGGAAAGAACATAAAATGGACCTCCTCAGAAGATATAAACTTTTTCCCATCTCCAGTACTCTCACATATCCTTTTTTTCTCTGCTCTGTTCCAGGATCTGCTGTGTTTCCAGTGCATCAGCTTTTGAAAGCACAAGAGCATTCAAGTGGAAGGTAGAGTATAAATCTCTGTCATTAAAACAGAAAGAGGCAGAGGTGGTCAGCAAAGAGGGATTTGGGAAAGCAAATCACCTGAGAAATCATTATTTTTTTTATTATTTTGAGAGAGTGACATGCATCTTAGTAAACCGGTGGACCTTCCACCATGGCTAACCTGTTTCTAGGAAGTCACTGCAGGAACCCAGCTGAGGTGCTTGATCATGTTATTTATTTTGGGTATTACTGTTCCTCTGGCTTTCCTCCCTTCTTCCATGTTGTCTTTGCAAAAAAAGCCCTAGGTGTGGGACAGGTTTTGCCAGGAGGAAGAATAAGGATCACAGGCATGCAAAGCTGATTTCCTTTGTTCATGATGCTCATAAGAGGGAATAATAGGAATTGCTATGTTGAAAACAAAAGCATACATCATGCTAGAAGCTTCTGATTACAAGGACTGGGCACTAGCAAAATTCTAGCTGTGCTCAATAGAACATTGTGTTTTACTGAAAGGGCCTAAGGGATTTTTTTTCTTGCTAGTTATTTTTTTCTCTTCCCCTGGATTCTTTTAAGACATAAGAGGGGTCTGAGGCTGAAAATAGTTTAGCCCAAATACATGGCCTTGCATTTTCTGGAGCTGCAGGCACAAACCCAAGGAGTTCCTACCATGACAGACAGTAACCTTTCCCTGAAGCATCTCTCAGGTAACCAGTTAATTGGGTATTATGGTCACAAGGCTGAAGGCTGAGTGTGTAGAGGAACAGGGAAGCGGAACACAGAGAAAAGCAGTGCAGAGTGGGAGGGGAGGGGGAATGAACCGGTCAGAGGCAATCTTGGGGTAGTTGAATAAAATGTTTGAATCCTGAACAGCCTGATACTAATCTGTGTGTAGCTGATGAGCCTCCCCACTTCAGCCGATACACCTGTGCAGACTTCGCCGCAGAGACAGGGAAAGTTTTTACTGTCACGGGTGACATGCACATAAAGAACCTGCTGGTGACTCTTGACACTTCCTGCTCGAGCTTGCGGGCCCCGGTGATCCTCTCCTCCCGGGAGTGAGGCGACGGGTCCGGAGCATCCATCAGGGCCCAGCAGAGGAGAGCAGTGCCCCAGAGGAGGAGCTGGAGGGGACACCGGGCAGAGGTGACACCCAGTCGAGGGGACACCCAGCGAGAAATACACCCACTACACGGGACTCCCGGCAGTGGTGACACTGGGAAGTGACACCCGAGAGAAATGACGCCCACTAAGAGGTGACACGCGGCAGTGGGGCGGGCTGGCGGAGCTGCCCTGCCCCAGCGGTTGTCCCGCTGCTCCCGATGGAACGTTCGGAGACCGCAGAGCAGGAATGAGGAGCTCCGGCTGCGCAGCCGCCTTTCCCCCGGGCGTCCTCCTGGGGCTCGGGATTTACTCCTGAACCTGCTTCCATGGACCGGTCCCCTCCCTGGTGTGCGGTGACCCCCTCCGGCCATCTCCCCTTTCCCTCCTTCCTTGAGCATCCCTGTGCCGGCGGAGTCACATGTTGGGACTTTGATGTCTTTAATCCCACCCTCAGCGCCCGAGAGGGAGGAGAGAAATTCGCGGAAGAGAAGTGAGCCACACGCCCGGAGCAGGATCCCGGCGGGAGTGGAGCTGCGTGCGGGAGGGAGGCGGCAGCGGCCGTGCGGGGCTGCCCAGCGGATCGGGTAAATCTCCCGCTGGGATCGGGCTGTCCCAGGGGAATTCTTCCCCTTCCCCTGCGGGGGATAAGGGGGCGGTGCACCGAGGCTGGAAGAGAAGGGAAAGGGGGGGCACGAAGTTGTGGCTGATGAGCAGTCACAGCTGCTCATCAGGGCTGGGTTTGGCTGCTGCGGCTGCGGCACTCGAGCCAGCAGGGAAGTGGAAACCCTCCAGGAATCGAGGGAGATGTTTCTGTGCTTGCTCCAGAGATATGCCTGTACATGGTGACAAGCAGGAGGACAAGTGGCCAGAGCCCGGCCGGGCCTCAGGAAACCGCCCTTTCCCTAGGGAAGGTGAGTGGAACTCTTAAGGGAACGGGGAAAAGCCAGCCAGCTTCTGCCCTGTACTTGGTACCACCCAGAGGTGTCCTCGCCCGAGGTAGAATCTCTCTGGTCTGAAGTTCGGGCAACAAGCTGAGGACTCGGCACACTGAAATGCCCTCTGTGTCTGCTGTCCTGCAAGGAAGGCAGAGAGTGGAGGTGGGATCAGCTTTTCTTATCTAACGCCCTCTCTTCTTTGACCATCACCACTGAGGTAACTGCTATTAATCCCGGTGCTTTACGGGTCACCTTGTGCTACCTGGCAGCTCTCCCGAAGGAAACGAGGAGCACCTCAGAAACCCAATGGCCGAAGTCGCTGGCGTTTAGAATCAGAGGCTATTGAGGAAATCTGCAGTTGTGCTGTGATGCAGCAAAACATGAAACTATGCTGATGTACACTATACAGGTTCCTAGGCTGGCTTCTCTCCTGCACTCACTGAGAAAATAATTTATGTACAAACCTAAGGGTACATCAGATTCAGCAAGCATTTGCAAGAACAAAACCCAGGAGAAACACCCTCCTGTACATGTGAAATCTGCTGCTTTCTTGTCTGTCCAACAAGGGCATTACTAATTATACCACAGATTATTTTTCGGCTCCTGTGTTTTCTCCCCTTGGGGCTTGAGCAGAGCACCAGGATCCCCCAGAACCAGACATGCCATTCACCACGCCTTCCAGTGCAGGATAAATACTCTGGATCATGCATTGAGGGGGGAGGGGAGGAAGAGGGTGTATTCCTCAGCACAAGTGGTGAATACAGAGAAGTCAGTAGCTTAACAATAGTAGAGTCCCTTCAAAGAGGAATGCTTTTTATCAATATGACTAAACATATTTCTTTCAAACAGAGGTCTGAATCACAATACTCTGGTTGTTGCCTTGTGTAGTTTTGCATTTTAATTGTTATACAGACCTGTCCCAACTGGAAATTTGAGCCTTGTCATCAAAGGCCTTCGTTCGCAAATATTCTATTTCCTTATTCCTGTACTTTATTCTTCAGAGTCATAAACAAACAACAGTAAAGCTACAACATCTGCAGTGTTAGCAGCCATCACCGCATCTGATTCCTTTTCTGTCCCTCTCCCCCCATTCATACACCCACAATTCTACTGGCACAGGTGATTTTTAAAGAGAATTCATCATTGTGGGGATAACAAAAAGGTTTTATTAATTAATTAGATGATGATCAAATGATATTTAATGATAAATTGCAAATGGTGATTAAGGAATAATTGAACTATAATTTAACAGTGATTTAAGAATGATTTAAAAATAATTAATAAGTAAGCTGTAATGAAATGGTAATTGAACCATATTTTAGTTGATGATTTCGACAATGATTTAAACTATGATTAGACTCTGTTACTTTCTGCATTTCTAAACCTAAAGCTATAGCTGGATATATAAATGTCATGAGCACACAATACACCTTTAGGCTTAATGCAAAATGCATTAACTCACCATAGAGTTCATGCGCTGGATAAGGGGGTCTCAGCCTCCAGGAGTGTCCTTGTGCAGTGTCCCTGCTCATGGGGAGGTTTCCAACACGAGAGAGCTCTGAGGAATCTACAGTGACTGAGGCAGCAAACACCTCTTTGCTGTAGGTGCAGGGGTGCAGCTGTTGCAGCTTCAGTTTTGTCTAATCCCAACTCAGGCAGGTACCTTTAGCTCCTGTAAAACATAGCCTAGACACCTGAATTCCTGGGAAGACAGGCCTGACACAGTTACAGAATGGGGCAGCTTGGAAGGGACCACAGTGGGTCATCTGGTCCTACCTCTCTGCTCCAGCAGGGTCATTCCAGGGCCCACTGCAAAGGATTGTGTCCAGGTTCTGGAACGTCTCCAGTGAGGGAGACTCAACAGCCTCTCCGGGCAGTCTGTTCAGTCACTGCACAGGGAAGAAGTTCTTCCCCATGTTCAGGTGGAGCTTCCAAGTCATCAGTTCCTGCCTGCTCCTCTTGTCCCACTGCTGGGTCCCATGGAGCCTGGTCCCTGCTCTAACCTCTCCCTGCAGGCACTGGATCAGGTCCCCTCTCAGCCATCTCTTCTCAATACTGATCAGCCCTAGCTGCCTCAGCCTTTCCTCATAGGAGAGATGCTCCAATCCCTTCATCATCTTCTGGAGCACAGGTAGTTTTTTCTCCAACCCTTCTGGTCAAAGGGAAGCAGGGGTTGAAATCTGGCAAACCCCAAATGGTCACAGAACTGGTGCCACAGAACTGGTGCCACAGAACTCGTGCCACAGAACTGGTGCCACAGCTGGGGTCCAGCTTGGACCATAGGACGTACTTGGAGGAACCCATTGGGACTGCTGGGGTCCTTCTGGCACACAGAGGGAATTTCGGTGACAGGCTTGCCAAGTTGGTGAGGGCCTCAATTTAAAGCTGCTGTGGGAGGGGAACTTCAAATCCTTTCAGTTTAAAGCCAGGGCTAGCAAGAGATGCCCAGAACGTGGGGAGAGATCACAGATCAGCAGGATGGCACCTGAATGGCAGCACAAAGGAATTCCAGCCACTGCAGCCACTACTTTGCCTTCATCAGAGTCCAACCTACCTGCCTCTGTGCCAAGGCAAGGGGAATGAACACAGGGCGCTGGAGTCTCGGGCACACCTGCAGGGCTGCCAGCTCCTTGGCATCATGGCAATGTGCTGGGCTGGCTCCTGTGACTGAACTAGTGGAATGGAGGGATACAGGATCTTTAGCAAGGGCAGGTGGGGGACATGAGGAGGGGTCACCCTCTATGTCAGTGACCAGTTGGAGTGAATTGAGCTCTGCCCTGGGATGGATGAGCTGTCCAAGAGAGGACAGATCAGGATTAAGGGATGACAGGGTCAGGTGACTTTACTGTGGGAGTTTGCTACAGGCTACCCCACCAGGAGGACTCTGAGTGGATGAGTCCCTCTATAGACAGATAGGAGCAACCTCATAATCACAAGCCCTGGTTCTCTTGGGGCACCCCACCCACCTGTCACACCTACCAAAAGCACAGACAGCTCCTCAAAACTCATTTCCTTAAGTCTCTGTGTTTAGCTGTAACTTTCAGAACTCTTCTCCAGGCTGCTCTCTACCCACACTTCATATGATCTACCTGGCTGTGATGCCAAAATGATTTTTCTTTTTTTTTATATACCTTTTACACAGTTCTGTGTATCCACAGGTATTAGCATGCATACTTGTAATCCTTTACTTACTCTGGTGCTTAGTGTCCTGTAGGTGTCCTGTGGGCCACGAGACTAAACACCTCAGAACTGCAGAGCCAGGGAGACCAAACATTTTACTAGCCAAGGCCCCTAGTAGGACAGCTGCTGTAAACTAGAGGTTAGCTCACCCCAGCCCCATTATTGGGCTCCCTTGTTAGATATGCTGATGTGTAAAGTCTGTAACTTGTGGACGTGATTGACTGGGTGTGTGCATTGTGACGTGTGTCACCTGGGTGAAGTGATGCATCGAATGGGATCCTAAATAAAACACTGAGGTAACGACCCCCAACTCTCTAATCATGTCTAACTTCGTTTTCCTAAGACCTGAAAAAGGCATCAAGGCTTGGTAGCAACAGAGAGAGCACTGCTTTCCCATGGGATTGCCCTGCAGGGAGGCAGCCAGGTGAAATGGTCTCCATTCAGGTTTATGTGGCAGAGGAAAATGAATATACATGAGAAACAAGGCAGAAGTTGGGGAAATAACTGTAATTATTATCAATATATATTAATATATATTGAGTTCATAGCCTCTTTCAGTGGTGGCATAGTCTTATCCTCTTAGTTCAAATAAAATGGGGAAAGTGTTATTCAGCTGCCACATCTATGTCCCTCCTATCTTAGTTCAGTAGCTTTCAAACAGTGCATTGTGAATTTCTAGGGATTTAAGAACAACCTGTAAAAGTTAACTACAGTCCAATGAGAATAGCAAGCCAGATTATCACTACATTTACATTCAAGTTTTAATTCTGCAGTTTCTGGTGTTACCTAACTGGACATGGTTACACCCTGCATATTTGTGCATTTTTACTGTTCCAAAAGTGCTTAAATTCCATCTCCTTGGACAGAAAAAGTCTGTATATTCATTGACAGGCCCTGAGGAATGGCAGATCAAAACAGACAGCAGTGCCTTCAATTTCTATCTCATGCACCACGTAACTTCTGCAAAGGACCAAGTCCTCTGCCCCTCTACGCTTCAAGCTGTCACTAATCTGATGACTGTGACAGTGTCATACCTTTAGTGCACAGACCATAAGAAACAGAAGTTCTAAGGGAGCTGAGACATTAAGTGCCGGAGCCCTGATCTTTACCTGGTTTATCAGATGATAAGATGATGACACTCATCATCTATGAATAACATAAGAACAATTGCTTTCAGCAATGCTTGAGGAGGTGAGAGATATATTTGGTACCTGCCAGTAAAATACAATCAAAGAACAACTACTGGTCTCTTACAATTAAGGTTCCTCTGAATGTTTTTAGCAGCACAGCTCTTGCTGGGATGGTTTGTATTTTCTAGGGAGCCCAACTCTGAGTTTGTCACCGCAGTGCAGTGGTCAGATCTGTGGATGCTTGGCTTCTGCTGGACACTGCTGTTGTCAAGGGGTGCCTGACACATTGCAGAAATATTATCTATCACCTGACCTACTAAAAGCTGTCAGAAAACAAGAGAAATTGCAGATGAGAAAAGCTGCCATCTGGCCCAGTAATAGTGATCAGCTCATGGCAGGAACCTCAGGTTTCGGAATTCGAGGATATCTGTACCATTCCCTGTCAGCACGCCTATGTTACAGGAGGAGATTTCTGTGGCTCCTTGGGAAGCCTCCATCAGTTTCCTCAGATTCCAGCAGGATGTTTGCCACAGCACCACAAAGCCCTTGTCTCTGCCAGAGAGGGTTCATCAGCAGAGGAGCTGGTAACTCATCTGCATGGTGCTAGGCTGGGGCACAGAAAAGCTTTTCACAAAAAGATTTCAGCTTGGGTGCTGAAAGGTACCACCTTTCACTCATGTGAGCACCATTACTGCCACCACTGCCATGACCCAGCTGGGGACTGGGACAGCCCATGACATTTTCTGAGATCTTGCCATTGTTCCCCAGAAATGACTCTATGGCTCTGGCCACATGACTTCACCCAGCTGTTTTTATGAAGGAAAGAATTGGCTTTTCCCACTGACACTGAGAAGTATAGATAGGCCAAAAGGAGTAATTTAATATTGTAATTGTTCAGGAATAGTTGTGTCCTTGTCTCATAGAGCAGGAAGTAGAAGGCTGATGGTCTCTCTTACATCAGCTATCCAGGAACCTAAAATTTTGCAGCTTTGAAACATATAGGAAGCTTTGCTCCAGGAGCACTCTCTGTGGAGAAGAGTTTGGAGCAGACAGAAAATCAGCTTTCTCTTTTAAAGCACACGCACAGCAGAACATGCTCTGCAATCCAAAGAGTACATTACTTATTTTTCTACTCATAGTGTGCAAAGAGATGAGTCTTCCTGAACAGTGTAATTCAGCCGAGTAATTAGGAGACTAATGAAGATATTATATAGATTTGGAATTAGGCGTTTCTGGAAGGAATCTTCATCATGAGGATCTAAGAAAAGAAACAAGCCAAATCTACAGCTTTGTGTCACCAGAGCTTCTAGTTGTGTTTAAGCAGTGGCTCAGTTCTACACAGAACGTGTAAATCTGGCCTCCACTGCAAGTATTTATATGGTTGCAAAGTAGTTACTATTCAGGTTTAATAAAGTGCGGGTTTTTAAAGCACTGTAAAATCCAAATCTGATACTTGCTTTTCTCCTTATTTTTTTTTCTGTCTGAAATGCCACTTACTTGCAGAACAAACAAAATTTTCTTCCTCATAGAAAGGGAAAAAACTGAAAATGACAGTACAAAGAGCTCCTGAAAAGTGTCTCCTCTGAAGTCAGAACCATCCTTATGGCTAAAAAACAGCCTGAGCAGAAACTGTGGATTCAAATCCTGCAGATAAGAGCAAGCTCCACCCCTGCAGAAGTAAGAATTTTTAAATCTATATTTTGAACTCTCAGGTTCCCAGTGTTACAGACAAAAGGTGGGAAGGAGGTCAGTCTCTTCCCTCTTGTAGATTCTTCCGCTTGTTTTTCACATTAATGGCAGTATTTATTTTATTGCAGTATTTTAATTGCAGACCTTCTTTAATACACTCCTGACCATTTTTAGCCCCTGTGGTTATTTCACTGCCCAGTGAAAACAGCCTTTTCCTCAGCAAAGAGAGTGACGAAGAGTGTGGCTGTCAATGTGAGTGTGAACAGCTCAGGCAGCAGAGGAAGATGTGAACAGTAGCAGCAGTGTCTGTGTGTGATTGCGGCTTTCTTGAGGCTCCCTGAGTCCCAGAGACAGAATAAGACCTTTGAATTCTGTTACTGGTGAAGTGAAGCCCGGGTTAAATGATAATGCTTGGAACTACAGCACAGTGACCTGCATGGCTGACTTCCAGTCCTGCGTGCTTTTCCAGGGGAAGCGGGAGCCAGGAGATTCCACTAGAGAGGGGGGTGCTCCCCTGCACCACCTCACCGGCCCTGGCCTGAGCCACCAGAAGGTGGAGTCCCCACACCACTTTCCCAGCACTGTCCAGCTTTGGATTCAGTGTGAGTCCCACCTGCAGGGACCTAGGACATGACCCTTCAACAACACACCTTGCAGAAGAGCAAGATGTCAAGTGAGAACTTGTTTGATTCAACTCATGAGGCTGCAGCCCCCCAGCTCTGCTGGCCACCAGGGAGCACAGAACAACCATTTTTCCCTCTTCAGTAGAAGATGATGTGAGGGAAGGAGGTCTGTTCCTTGGGTGAACATTATCATCACAGAATCACAGGATGATTTGGCTTGGAAGGAACCCTAAAGAACAGCAAGTTCCAACCTCCCTGCCAGATGCCACTCACTAGATCCGGTTGCTCTAATAATTATTAATGAAGAAATGCTCAGAGAATTATTACTAGTGCTTCAATATTTATCCCAAGATCTCATGGCCAGCTCATAGGTTTTATAGATCAGAGCTTCAGCATGGCTGGGAGATGAAAAGTAAACTTCCTCATTCCCTGAGAACTAAACTACCTTCTAATTTTCCTTCACCTCCTTTTCCCACTGTGGTCCTCGCTTTCAAGTTTGGAGACTGGTTCAGAGACAGTGCCCACAATGATGCATGGATCAAGACAAGGCTCAACAACATGAACCATAGAATATGATTCTGCATTTTTGTGTTCTCTTATGCTTATGACAGGTTAGCTGGAAGGACCAGGATTTTGGATTAATAAATTCATTTAAGTGCCAGATCTTTGCATCTGATGGATTTCAGGTCTTTACATCCTGAATCCTCAGGACTTAGATCTGACAGCTGAAGTGCAGCCATCACCTTTAAGGCCTTCACAAAGTTCACTGATGCAATTCAATGCAGCATTTGTGAAAGAGGATTGTGTAACCAGAAAGAAAAAGAAAGCTATATGGGAAGAAACTGCAGATTCTCATGCATCAACGTAAATCTGTTCTCAATTTAATTACTCTAAATCTTGTCTTGAACCCTATGAGAGCACAACACTGACGCCACAGTCTGTCTAAGGATGGTTTAAAATCTCACAGCATGAACTGCCAGTTCTCCACAAATATTAGGAATAACTTTTATATTTTGAATTAATCTTGTTAAAAGGCCATTCATAGATGGTTATCACGTTCCCATAAGGCAACAGGAGAAAGTTTTTATAATGGTAAAAACAGCAAATATATGACCACTGTAAAAAGGCTGTTCTGAAGTATACCCAGAGCCAGACCCTGCTCTGTGTTCTCCAAGTCTTTTCTTGTACAGGATCCTTTTTTCTGAGACAGAGGAGAAAAGCCATGATTTTTTCCATCCACTCAACTTTGCTTAGGCTGCTTCAGATTACAGTGCAGAAAAGGACAAAGAAACTGGTCTTTGGTCTGGAACCATTTGATGATCAGAATTTGCTGAAGGCAGAAGGCTAAAAATTGGAGAAGCTCTGCACTGAACACTCAGTGCACATTCAGTCATCTCAGTGAGTGGAACATGAGTAACTCATTTCTTAGGGAGAGGGAACAGGAAATTCAAGGGAGAATGAAACAGCAGATAAAAAGTGAGACTGCTGACATAAGAGATTTCATCTGAACAGTCTGACTGCCCTGATTTTGGGTAAGCTTTTGTCAGCCAGGCTGTGAGGTGTTCAGGGCAGCCAAAGAAGTAGATATGGCAAAATCTAACTTTTATGAAGGTGGATATTTGCTTAAAGTGAATATATATACAAAAAATATTGCATATTTATGTGAATACTTTAGTTTAAAATTAAATGCATATACTTCTAAATTGCATGCTTTTAAATAAAAAAAAGGAGTCAATGGCTCAATTATAACATGTTAATGTTGCTGTGCCCATGCATTTCACAGTCTAGTGAGGAGGAGACATCTGAGAGAAAGAGACAAACACAAACATTACCCTTAGTATACAGTGCCCTCAGTGAAGTAAATTGGTGTCTTTTTTATACGGCTTCACACTCTCGGGAGGAGAGTGAAAAAAAACACATATGGAAGTGTGTGAGCAGCAGGAGGGAAGCATCTGTGCCTCCAAAGAGGTAAAAGTTTGTCTCTCCAATATGTGGTAGACTAAGATACAAAAGATTTGGCTCTGCTTCTTGGCTGTGATCTGTATATTACTATGTCAGTGTCACCAGACAGGGATACCTAAGTTCTGTGCCTTTAAGGGAAAGGGATTTCCACACATCCTGCATCCACCTTGCCTGTTGTTATATGTTTGAAGCACAGTAACAAACACTCAAACTCCTTCTAAGCTCAGTTAGATCAGAGCTTTTATGTGCTAAAAGGGCCTTAGGGGTCCTTTGCTAAAAACTAAGTTTGGCTCACCTGTCCTCAACCTCCAGGATCTGTTCTGTGATGCCTCCACCACAAGAGATTCTACAGGGGCCTTGTATTTTGGCTTACTCAGTGATTAGCCTCCTGCTTTCTATTTTCTCAGTCAGTTCCTATTTCAGTAACTATCCCCTTTTCTTCCTTTCTAGACTTGGACAACCTGGGCAGGTTTGGCAGCAATGGCTCCAGTGATACCTTGCAGTCCAGGGAGAAGGATGCATTGGAAGTGAAGGATTGAGGCTACGAACAGTGCAGGAGTGCCCTCCTTCTGCAGCAGTTATGTTACACCAAGCCTGGCAGCTCTGTGGGAAGTGGTGCCGTTGGTCCAGCCCTTTCATCCATCTTCTCACCCTGACTGTGGTGACTTTTGGTGTGCTGGCACCTTTGATCTGCCATCGACTCCTTCACTCTTACTTCTACCTGCGGCACTGGCACCTGGACCCCATGAGCCAGGAGTTCCTGGAGCACAACCAGCAGGAGGGCCAGGATGCCCTCCATTACTTTGAGAAGATGCAGATGCCAAATGCCTCCAAGGCCTCTGTCAGTGATGCCTTCCAGCCCTTGCTGCTGATCACCATTATCACTGTGCAGAGGCGGAATGATTTCCACTATGTCTTGCAAGTGGCCTCCCGTTTCCACCGCCTCCTCCAGCAATGTGGAGTGCGTTGCCAGGGCCATCGTGTGCTCCTCTGTAATGTGGAGTCAGACCCCAGCAGCCATCAGGATGTCAGGCTGCTGAGCAGCCTTTTTCCTATGGTCAGTCGTGACAGAACTGCAGAGAACCCTGACCCCAGCCTGAACCAGTTCGAGAAGGAGAAGCAGGACTATGTATTCTGCCTTGAGCAGTCACTGCTGGTGTACAACCCAGAGTACATCCTCCTTGTGGAAGATGACGCCGTGCCAGAGGAGGAGATATTTTCTGTCCTGCAGCACTTCTTCTCAGCCCGCTTCTGCAAGCCCTATCTCAGAGATGCTCTCTACTTCAAGCTGTACCACCCCGAGAGGCTCCAGCGCTACTTGAATCCTGAGCCCATGAGGATCCTAGAGTGGCTGGGCCTAGGCATGTTCCTGGGGCCGGTGCTGAGCTGTGCGTACTGCTGGGCTGCGGGACGTGTGGGCCCCACTTGGGGGCTGCTGGCATTCTTTGCCCTGTACAGCATGGCCCTGTCGGAGCTGGTGGGGCGGCACTATGGGCTTGAGCTGCGCCGCCTGCACCCTGCCCTCTACAACGTGGTGCCGGCCAGCGAGTGCTGCACGCCCGCCATGCTCTTCCCTGCCACCTCTGCCCGCCGGGCCTCGCGCTACTTGCGGGGGCTGCGCTGCCGCCAGGGCTTCGCCAAGGACACCGCCCTCTACTCGCTGCTGCGAAACAGGGGCGAGAACGCCTTCGTGGTGGAGCCCAACCTGGTGCGGCACGTGGGGATGTACTCCAGCCTCCGGCTGAACAACCACCCGAAACTGCTGTGAGCTGTTCCTGCCTTGCCACACAAACATCGCCCAGGGCACTTGCCAGGAGACAGAGGGACAGCTGCAAACTCGGATTCTGTGCTGCTTGCACTGGGCATCCTGTGCCTCCATGTGGGCAAAGAGTAACTCTCTCCAGAAGTGCAAGTTTCCTTTAAAAATAAGCTGATGTACATATAGACCCTATTTAATTTGAACTTGGAACTAATCACCATGCACCACCTGGAATGAGAGTGGAGGATTCCAGTTGACTCTCCTTAGCCATTCCCAAAGAAAAGCTTCCACATCAACATGCACAGCTTTCCTGCCTAGTCTCCTGGACAGTGGTTACAAAAATCCTTGCCTAGGACAACAGAAATGTTGGACAAACGGAATGTTTCAAATTTAAGCTAATGAGGAGGATATGTCCCCATCCTTACTAAGGTCTGATCTCTGGCCTGTCTCTGTTCCAAAGCTGTGGTTTTGAGCAGATCCTTCAAAAGCAGAAGTGGTTTGCAGGAACTTCCCCACAAATTCTGCCTAGATACTTGAAATTTATGAAGCCTCTTTAGTTACTCTCTCCCTGTTTGCACCTCCACCATTCCCACTTCTTTTGCTTGGATCAGAGACTCCTAAAAACAAAACCTCTGCTGCTTCACTAGAGGCCTCTGGGAGTAGGGATGGGAAAACAGAATCACAGCCACAGATGTGTCGCACAGATGGGTCACAAATGCATATTTTCATTGATACATGGCACACATTGTACACAATGATTGCTGTGTTGGTTGGGATCATCACTAGTGCTGGATCCATTAAAAAAGGTCTTATCAGCCACTGACTTAACTTAGGCATTCAACATGAATTTACCTTGACTTTCCCTCAGCATAGAGGCAAAGGAAAGATTAGAACAGGTGCTGCTGTTGTGCAGGATTCTTGTTCATTCTGGAGCTGCAATGCACAGCTCACCTGAGTGGTTCATTCACTGCTCCTGGCAGCAAGCAAATATCTGTGGGAAACCAAAGACAGCTGTTCACAAGGGCCAGCAACAGTAGCAGGGCTCATCAAGAGGCCACTCTGACAGTGATCTATTGGGACCATGTGTCCTGGTTGTTAGGCACATGGGATAGGTACTTTGCACCAGGGCTGTGGGCACAGTTAAATATAAAACCATGCAGATGACAGGAGACCTCATACTGAAAGAAAAGGGGCAAAAATTTGGTATATCTGATGAATAGCCCACTCTGGCTTTAGTGAACTTTGAATAAAATTCATTTTGAGGTAGCATTTAGTTAAACTATTTTTAAAACCATATTCCTTGCTTTGGAGTGAAACAAGTAAAATATTTTTGTTGAGTTTAATCAGTGGAAGTTGTTTGGGTTTTTGGTTTTGGTAATGGAAGGGCTCTGCTTTGAATTTTCTTCTCCCAGCTCTCTCCCAGGTGATTTATGCCTTAAACTCTTAACGAATCTGCTTACAGGTAAGAAACAGATAAAACTCCTGAGAGATGAAACCAAAGGAAATGGCAACCCTCCCTCTGTCAGCACAGTGAGTATCAGTTACACAGCACAAAGGCACAGTGCAGCTTAGCTGAGAAACAGCATCACAGCAGTGCTTTGCTCTCCAGTAATCAGCTGGGTACATTTATAACATCTTTGTAAATTAGAGTGAGTAAAAACTGCTTGTGCTTCTATGCCTTTAGGCCTCCTGGCAGAGAACACTGGAAAAATGGCACAAGCAAAACCGCATTTTGTTCCCAGCTGCTGAAAGCCCTGGAAATACCAGGGCAATCATACAGTGGCAGGTGGGCAAATCTCTCCTCTGGCTTCACTGCAGTGAGGTTTGGGTGTCAGGATTTGAGTGTCACTGTATATTTATTCCACCAAGTGCCTGCACAAACAACTGGTTTCTGTATCTTCAGCTGTGAATGTTTCAGTGCAGTGGGCTTGCTCTTCTCTTTTTTATATCTTAGTACTGTACAAATCCAGGACAATGCCCTGTTCATTTCACGATGTTCTATTCATATTCATTCTTGCAAAGAAAATCTCTCAGCCATGTGCAATAAAAGGGACTGTGATTGTAAAAAGGGAAAGGGGAAAAGAAAGAAATAAAAAAACCTTAGAAATCAAGTTAATAAATGTTTTGATGTGGGAAATTATTTATGCATTTGTCTCGATGTTATTCTCCTATTTGTCCAGTAGTTCTTAATTTGTCATCCCCAAAGCACAGGAGTCAGTAGTTTCACTGAGCCTCGTAGCTGGAAATTAAGAACATGAATCTGAGGCATCCCTTCTAAGCTAGAAGACAATTTTCATGGCATGAGAGATGAGAGAATGGACTGAGAGACCAAATGTGTAAAGGACCCAGGGCTTGAACTTGCCAGTGTGAGAGTTTCAGATAAACCAATTGAGAATAAACTCCTTTGTGCATGAGGCAAGTTAATGAATTCTTTATTAAGAATTATGTCCTTCTGGGACAATTGTCTTAAGTGCACAACTTACCTTCGCAACAGAGGTGCTGCTTTGCTGAGCCTGCAGGGAGCTGTTCTGAGTTATTCAGGTACTTGCACAGTGCCCACCCTGCCAACGGGGCATCCCAGGAAAGGACTCCTTCCTCTGACCTTCCACTGCTGCTGCCTCTGACCTTCCACAAGCAGATTGAGTCTTGTTTCTCTTTTCTCTGCTGCCTGTTTTATTAGAAATTAGAAGTCAGAGAAGAGCACATCACCCTCAGAACTGAATGGGAGGCTACTGCAAATTCTTAATTCCTGATGGATTTTGTTGCGCAGTTCAGGCTAAAATGCAGTTTCAAGCACCCAAAAACTTTTTCCCTCTCTGAGGGGAGTGGAGCTGAGTTGTCCCATCTCAGACTACAGAAGTTCAAAGCATGGCATTAGCTCCTTGAAATGTGGCATTAAGATCTTGGTTTCTTTCACTTTCAAATAACCTCAGTGACTATTTTTGAAACAAACAGGATAGATTTACTGGGGTGTTGGTTTGTTCCCAATAGTTTGGAGACTATTCTTCAATGCAGCAGCTGCTGCTTGCACAAGAGGAGCTGTTCCTGATGGGCCATCAGCAGTACCCAAGGCTTTATTGTCCAAGACAGTTCAGGGGGAGTCATTAATTTAAACAAAAACTACATTTGTTTCCAAAGCATGTCCAGCATAAGCTCACATAGGTCATAGACTGACAGGTCTTTACTAGATTAGAAGCCCAAGATTTTCTAACTCCCATGGGCATCAATGTCTTAGTGAGAAGGCACTACATTTGAAGAGAGCAGAGAAAAGCATTCTTCCTGTAGTGAGGAGCTGTGAATCACCAGACTCGGTATTTCAGCAGCAATTTGTCTGGATACAGGCTGAATTACTTTTTTTAAATAAAGCTATTTGCAAGCAAACTTTCTACAAAATAAACAACCCTTATATAAACACGCTGTTAATAGTCTTTCTGTTTGTTTTCCTTATTGGCAGATCCATCTTTCCTTGCCATATTTGAAAAAGAAAAATACTCCCATGATCATGCATTGGCACAAATGTAATGATTTTGATCCAACCTCACTCAAAGCAGTTCTTGTTAGATCAGGCCCTTCTCCAATCAAAGTCGAGGTATTTAACAGGGACCTGAGGGAAAATCAAGCTCTGAATGATGGAATTTAACCTTGGCTTAACCTAACCTTTTGTATAGAGGGGGTACATATTTCACAAAATAAAAAAGGTATTTTTCTGTGGGAGACAGTTGTAGTTACAAAGGCATTGGCAGTTTCTCTCCTTAAGTCAGAGTTTCATTTTGTACATTTCCACAGCAGCTTTGCAGACATTGTATCCAAATTCAGCAGATGGCAGTGCCCAACTCAGTTCAGAATAATCCTCAGTAAAACACACACCTGCCAAAAATGCATAGAGAATTAGGTACTCCATAGTCTGTACTTCTTCATTCTATGTGTCTCCATGCTGGAGTAACTTCATTTCCACAGATTTACTGTCCTGGCAGCTTTGGGAGACCCCACCCCATCAGCCAGATTATTCATGTACCTATAGGCTGAGGGTCAGTAACATCAGTGTCCTTTCCAATGACTTTCTCCACGGCAAGCTAAGAATGCCATGTTCCCAGCTGTAGAAGGACAGTGATTTTTAAATGTTGATAAGTCTTACATTTTATTCTGTTTGTAAGCCTCTGGGAAGCTGTCCCTACTTTCTCTTAGGATTTCTGTCTTGGTGTCCAGTGTTCCTGGACAGAAAACAGATCTACAAATAATCTTTTCAGCAAGCAGGTCCAGTTCAGACATCTGTTGTGGTTTGTATTTTGCAAACTTAATGCAAATATTAACATGTAGCACTTAATTGTGCTTTTTTGGGGGACTGTGTACTGCTCAGATAAACAGGTAATAAAGAGTTAAATCTCTCTCTTTATAGAAGCCATATGTATGCCTTCTTGCTTTTTTAAAAACAAAATGTCAACAGAAAGGCACAGAGAGAGGTATGTCATCACAGCATTCACCTCCATGTTCTGTTACAGCTGTTTCTCACATCCCTGGAAAGTTGCCACAGGCAGCTTGATTCAAAGTTGTATCCTTGTTTGCTACTGAAATTATTGCAAAGATCTGTGTTTTGATAACAGTAGTGTTGCGTGCTTGCCTGTTTTTTATTCCAAGTCATGATGGTTGTTGCAGCCCAGCTTTAAGCTGCACAGAATGCAGAACAAAGCAAACCCTTCCTTGTGCAATCTCTCTGGTGGGTCTGTTCTGCCCAACACCCCTCAGCCCCCCTGACGTATGTGTCTGCAGACACTGCTGTGGAGCCAAAAATACAGGGGTATTTCTTCCAGTGGAGTTAAAACAGCCAGGCACTTCACATTGGGGGTGAGGGCTGTAGGTGACTGGGGAAAACAAACCACTTAATAAACAATACCTCTGATTAGATAGGGATGAACAAGCTGGACTTTGAGATGGTTAAGCAAGACTGCAGAGTACAGAAAACAGGAAACATCCAGCACGGTGGGGAGAGGTGGGCAGGAGCCAGACTCCACTCTGCTCCAGCCTGCTCAGGTTAGACTTTAACCCCATCACGCAGGCAGCAGCCTCTTGGGGAAACAGAGCCAGGTGTTTTTCATGTGGATGCATATTATTCTTGGACATCCTTCCAACTCCCAGTGTTTTTTTCCATTGCATTTCAATCTATTTTACAGGTCTGACCACATCCAGAAGTAATATTTAATTTACTTAAGTGCAGAGAGAAGCTGTACGTTTTTAATTTTTCTCATGGTTACCACATAATCTCTGAAGTTGCTTCATCCATTTCTTTCTTTTTCACTATTCTTTCTGAGGTGTACTACAATTTATCTCTCTTCCCATTTACTTTTTTTAAAATTTAAAATGCTAGTTCCTTTGAGTAGTTTAAGGCAAAACATTATCAGAATTATTCCTTTAGAAACAGACTAAAAAAATACAATCTAGAAAATCATAAACAATTAGAATATTTTTATCTGTTGTTTTAAAACAGGTTTTCTGTTGATTTTAATATACTTTGCCCATCAAAACTTCAGTGCACAACTGTCAGATCCTATAACAGCAAGGCTGGATATAACAAGGACTGCAATTAAATTAACTTCTACTACAAATAATTTGACTTGCATTGTCAAATTCCAAAAAGTAAATCCTCAAAATCAAACCTAACTAATAATCCATGCCACATGTGAATACAGTTTTCAGTAGTCCTTAATATTTTTACATGCATATTTCTGACAACATTTGTATGGTAATTTCAGATGAAAAAGTTGACACCATCAAAATCTCCAAATCTTCAAATTGAAAATTAACTTACCACATTTTTGAGAGGAAATGCTAGACACTTGTGTTTTTACCTTACCAATCTCTTTTATAGCTACTACTTTCTGTTTCTATGCTATAAAATGAACATTTAATCTGTGTAACTAGTTATGCATCTTGTTTGCAGTTTCGTTTCAAACACAGGTAAAAAGTTTTTTATATAGCAAGGCTGTTTATATCAGCTCTCTCATGAATACATAAAAAACACATAATCTGTGCAGAAAACCCTCAGTTACTGTATTTAGTTAGATATCTATTTAAGCAATCAATTCTCAGACATCCAAAACTCAAAGCCAGCTAGTAATCCTTTCTCTAACAAATTGTTATATTATTCACTAAAAAGTATATCAACAATCACTGCCATAGTCTGCATAATCATTTTTAAGAATACAAAAATCTGAGTAGTTGTTCTTTAGTGCAACTGACCTCCCTTCTTGTTCACCCTATCCTTATCCTTGACTTGGATCTTTGTCCTATGTCCTGCTTCCCATGTCAGAGGCAGAGGGGGTTGAGGACCCCCAGAGATGCAGAGGAGAAATGGTTCTGCCTCTGAAACTGAACTTCTACTGGGAACCCTGCCTTCACGGCCACTGGAAAGGTATGAGTTTCCAGGTCTGAGTTCAAAGACTACCTCTATGAAACAGAAGTACAGCTTGGATAATACACCATTTTTGCCATGGAATAGTTAGTGCAGGCAGTGATTTGGTACTTTTTATGGGCAAGGTTAGTTGTTTGGTTAAATGCAAGTACACTGCATTCCCCTCATGATGCAAGCTTTTTCCTCTTATTCTTATTTAAGAAATGATACTACTGTAACCTCATTTTGAGAGGCACAAGTAATACCAAAGTATGCTTATATGTGATGTAAGACAAGCATCATGTCCATTCACTTTTTTATCCCTGTGTCCCCAAATCTCTGTGATGACCTGTAATCCTATGCTTGGAGTGCTGGATCAAAGGGTTAGAAGGCCTGGAAAGGCATACACTAGCAATTATCCATCTGGAAATACATTTATACACTTCTGAAAGAGTTAAAAATGCAAGGTGTGCTGCAGGGGATAATTTAAAGTGTATCTAAATGTCTGACACTGGTTTTTTTTCAAGAAGACTCCCACAGTTTTTCTCTAATAGCCTGTCAGACCACATCACAGATGACACTGGGAATAAAACATTCCAAGAACTTCCCTCCTGTGTCTGCTTCTAGCCAAACCAGGAATAACTGGACTCAAACCCTGACTTTGAAGATCTCTGGTATGACACCTTCTTGGTCTCAGGAGGGTCTTTGATAAGGTATTTAATTAAAAATATTTTTAATCTTATAAGATGCCTCTGTTGTGGTGGAGAAACTTTAATACACCATGGGGTTTGTCTTTCTGTTAGGATGGAAGAAATGCAATGCAAAGCAAACTCTCTAAAGCAGGGAAGGCTTTATGTCCATGATATGTGCCAGACTGGACTGCATTGACAGCTCTTTCAGAGGTTTCTCTGCTGACTGTCAGGCTGGCAGGTTCCTGAGGTTTCCTACAAGCACTGACCATGGCAGTCAGCTGAACAAGGGGGGCTCCAGGAGGAAGTGCCCTAAGGAAAACAGTGTTGCAGAGAGAGGAGAAATCAGGTGTCTCACCTGTCCATGTAAAGGCCAAAGGGGTCACTGCATGAGCCAAACAAACAGGGAAACAACGTCATTCTTCAGGCAAACACTGGGTCTCTGTGGTAAAAATGTGCCAATGTCCAAGGTTGCAGAGGGTATTGTTCCTGAGGGTATGATGTTTGTCCAACAGTCCCTGTGCTGTACTTCCCTCCAGGAATACTGGCCTGCAGGACAGGGAGAAAGAAAATAAAGTAAATAATTAAGTCTATAGGCCTGGACTTGGTGAATGGCTGCAGTGTGGATTCATATACTGATACACCATTTATACAGCATCAGTATTTTGCACTGTAAGATTTTGCTAAGCAACAGAGAAGTTTGCATGTCACTGCAATATAGGTGGGCATCTCAGTTGGATTTGGAGAGAAAATTTGGCTTGCATCTGTGCACCTCAATATGGGCGTTTGGTCTGACCCATTATTTTCACATGTACCCTGTGTTACAGGACATCAGAACTTGCTTTTTCATTAAACCTGACACTGGAGCATGGCATTTTGTCTTTCCGTACAGCAATTGGAAAAGGAAAATATGTTTCCATGCTAGACTTTCCAGTGAGGAAAAGCAATGTAACACTTAGAAACCCACTGAAATTATACTCATGCCAGTTAAGGATCTGTTACATTGTTTCTGCATTTTGTATTCTGCTCTTTCTTCCCGCAGTTTCCAAAGTATAAGCGAAGATCTAACCCTAAATGACAAAGTTGTGCCCAAGATACCTGTAAGTAATTTCCATGGTTTCTCTTGTAGTTCTTTTTGGTCTGTTTTAGAAAGAGGAGGAATAATTTTATATAGCTGGAAAACATCTGTTTCACTGCATGAATGGCCTTATATATACAGGGGAGGGGAAAGGGGAGGAACACCAGGAACATGACCAGGTTCCATTGGAGGTGTGTGGTGGTGGTCTGATAGCCAATGACTGACCTTGAGCAGTGACACCTCCCCAGACAGCTTGCAGAGGAGGAGGGACAATGAAGGAGTGGAGGGGGAGGAAAAAAAAAAAGCCTCACCAAGAATTTTATAAAAGTTAGTGATTAAAAGGACCAGGTCTCTTTGCCTGCAAACACCTCACCAAGAAGCTTGTAACAGCAGCGGCACTGCCCACAAATAAGTAAGTATAATAATTTAATTTCTAAACTGTAAAGCTGGTACATATATCAGTAGCTGAGACCTTGTATGTTTATCTACAGTGTGCTTGGGAAGTTGTTTTTGGTTTTGTTTTAATTTTTTTTGTTTCAGGAACAGCTTGTGAGAAGTAAACAGACAGTCATTCTGCAGTGGTCTTCTAAAGTGATCCATTTGCTGCTAATACTGGCTTTCTAACTTAGCTTAGTCACTCAGAACTCCGTGAGTGAGTGAGTGAGTGAGTGAGTGAGTGAGTGAGTGAGTGAGTGAGTGAGTGAGTGAGTGAGTGAATCCTACCTCTAAGGGGACTAGAGCAATAAAATACCTGCATTGCTTTCTGTCGCTTTGTTTCATGTTTGTTTTTGCTTGTGGTGTACATAAATTTCTGCTTTGCAAGGAGAGCAGAGAATGACTGGAGAAGGCAGCTGGTCAGTGCTGACAGAAGTGCAATTATGTATGTTTGATGTGCAGTTTCTTCTGAAGCATTAGGGCAGCGGTGCTGATTCTTTGGCAAGCAGGTATAAAGTCTTCAATGCAGGAAAACAAAAACCTGCTCTTGCATCAGGCTGTAACCTTTCAAGCTGTGAAGAGCCAGCTTTAGGAAATTGCTTGACCAACTCAAATCCTCACTAAGTCTGTGATCCTCCATAACTTTCTCAACCATCCCATGTGCTTACCCAAAACTATTAAGTCCACTTGATACCCTCCCCACTGCTTCCCCCAGCCTCCCCTGCTGGCAGTACAAGACTTGAATTCTCATGCAAGTCTAAGAGCATTTTTTTACCTTCTATGAGAAAAGTCCAGCCCTGAAAGAGAAGTTCTCCCTGACAACACTTGCTTCCAAGCAACCATCTTCTTGCCACCTCAGGCACACCTAGCCATTCTGAATGCTCTGCACTGGCTGCAGAGGACATATCTCTAAGTACATAATATCCTTTCATAGTTGTGAGGGAAATGAAATAGGGATTCATTTTTTCAGGGCTTGAGTAAAGCTCCAGGCTAACATGGGAATCAGCACAGGAAACTTCACATTTGCAGTTCCACCTGGGACAGGATGTTGAATCAAGGTCTCTAGACAGAACATGAAGATAGTAAAAAAATCCAGAGAGCAAAAAACAACAAAGCAATTTACAATCATATATGCCCCAAAGGACCCATGGAGATGGTGACATTAGCATGTCAATCAAAAACATCTGCTCCTTTTCTAGGTGATAGAAGTCAAGTATCTCTTTTTGTCCCATACTCTTGAGACTTTTTAGAATCCAGAAACCCAAAACTTTCATCTCTGTGCAAAGATGATGGGAGAAAAGTCCTGTTCTTTCCTGAGAGCTCCTTCATATCTACCAAAGGCACTACTTCCACCTTGACTCCTTAAAACAGGTACTCACAGGGAGTCATGGGGTAATTCAGGCTGAAGGGGACACAGGAGGTCTTTTGTCCAACAATCCCCTGCCCAAAGCAGGGTTAGACACGGGGTCAGATCAAGGCGCTCAGGGATTTTTTCAGGTGGGTCTTGGCAACCTCCAAGGATGCAGGCTTTTTTGTCAATATGTTGCATTGCTTGGCTGTTCTAACAGAGAAAAAAAATTCTTCATATCCGTACTGAATCTTCTTAGTTTCAGCTTGTGCCTGTTGTCTCTCACTGTCCCATCTCAGCCGCTATGAAGAGCCCAGCTCAGCCTCTTTGACCACTCTCTGTAGGTCTGAAGACTGCTGAGAGGTGCCCCTGAAGTCATTGCTGCTTGAGGCTGAACTGGACTGAGCTCTGCAGAGTTCTCACAGAGGAAATGCTGCAGCCACTCACCTTCTCAGTGTCATATGTTGAGCTAATTCACTTCAGTCTGTCAGTGTTTTTCCTGTACTGCAATACCAAGATGTTAACTGCAGAGTGCTGAGCAAACGGGGATAACTCATCTCCTCCCCTGGCTCTCCAGGCTGGACCCCTACTCACACAGGGCCCTTGCTGCTGGCCCCTGCTCAGCTTGCTGCCTGACAGGGCCTTAGGCCATGCCCAAAGAGCTGTTCCCTCATCCCACCAGTCCTGGGGGAATGGCTGCCAGGGCTTTGCACCCCAGGCAATGCCTGGGCATTTGTCTTGGCTGGACTGCATGGTGCTTCTGTTGGCCTCTTCCACCCCCGTGTCCAGGCTCCTCTGGATGGTTGCCCATCAATCCGGCATATCATGTAGTCCTGCCAGCTGTGTGTCTTCTAACTAGATAAGAATGTGCTCTGTCAGCAGGATGGGGCCAGGCTTGCCCAGCCGTTCATACCCATCTGTTCTCCCCATGCCCAAGGAACCAGACTTATTTAGAAACAGCTTTATAATGGAGCTCCACAGCGAAATAAGGCCAGGAACCACAGATATCCATTGCACTGAGAATACAAGGTGCCTAACTCACCTGCCTCCTCTAACCATACAAGTGTAAAAGAGAAGTAAATTCAGTCAGGCCAACATTGTACCTACATGCAATAGGTTAAATTTATCAATACTTTTCATTGTCCCTATCAACTATAGTTATCTGTTTATATATTCTGCTGCTTCTTCTTCAAACCCTGTTCTTTGGAATCAAATCTCTTGTGTGCAGAGTTTATATTGCTGACTGTCAAGAGATGGTGCTGAAGGGCTGTGTTTACTACTAATTGAATAGGAAAAAGATACATGTGTTGGATACAAACTCTAGTTTAAAACTTTGGTCCTGCTTTTTTGGAACCAATTTAATAAAAGAAGGCAGTGAAGGGACCAAAGAGAAAAAACCTAGAGAAAAAACCCCCAAAGAGAAAAACTTAGAGATTCGGATCCAGTCTTTTCCCATCTGCAAATCGGGACTCAGGTGAGATTTTATGTAAGGCTAGAAGATGCCAGTCACTTGAGGTGGTTGGAATGAAAGGATACCAGAGATGATCAGAAGCAAAATGTAACATTGTTCCCTCTGCTATTCATCTTGACTCTGCTTTTTGGTTCTCACTATTAATATTAACAGGATGCAGTGCTGGTGCTGCCATCACATATTTTCCTTCAGCCCTTCTTCCTTTATGGTAGCTGAGAAAAACACCATATTTCAGTATTACAATATTTACTTTCAGAACTGTGCTGTCCCCACACCCCCACCTCCTGCATGCTACAGGCTGGGGGCAGAGCAAAGTTTGCTTAAGATGCTGTTGAAGGCTCACAAGCACTCCAGGTAGTTCCAAAGCTAGGGTGTTCGTGCAGTTTTATTCTTTTGAGGGTTTTTAAAATTCTACTTAAAAAAAAGTATTATGTAAGCAGATACTACACAATGCATTGTATTCATACAATGTAAAATCAGGGTGAAATCACTTGAGTTTATGGCACTTAGCCCATAGCCTAAAATGGTTAAATAAAAATAAAATTTCTTGAAATACCTTAGTGGTGGGACAACTCCCAGTTACTGTTACTGAGATCACAGTTCATTAGAATTTTTTTCTTCCTGGAAAAATTCTACGTTTAAACAGATAAATCAGATTAAGACAAATAGGCTTTGTTCTTGAAAGACTGAAATGAGCTGTGCAGCTCTGGCAGCCTGGGCACAACTGTTTTTTCTCAGGACCTGTGAGATGACATGTCCAGCCATTTAAAAGGGGGCATTAATGCTTCTGTGTTTGTGTTGCGAGCTTAGTCTTTACAAGGTAGCTGTATGTTACTGAATTGTAAGGCTTCTCCACTCCTCTTCTGCCTGCTCCCCTGCTCAGAGCAGGACCTTACAGCAGAAATACCCTTTCTGAATGCAGACGTGAAGAGTCTCAGAGATTATGATTCTTATGAAAGAATCACAGAAAAACAAAATCAAGGGTACTAGAACATTCTGCACCTTTGAGCTATTATAAGATTTAAAATTGTTCTTTTGCCCTCATTTCTTCATCATTTCAGTGACAAACACTGTGCCTTTTTTTCATCCTGGTAGCCTAGCAGGGTAGCTGGGAACTTCACACCATGGCCTTAAAGATCATTTTGAGGTGACTTTGGGCAAATCTCCCCTTGCTCCTTCACACTCAATGAGATACTTGCATAGAAACTGGAAATAATTTGCTGTCTTCCAATTCATCACTCTGAAACTATGCTTTGTTGTTTCAGTCTCTCAGAGTACTCACTTGGAACAGCATTATTCACTAAAAACTCGTATTTCTGTATTTTGAAAATTTGCCTTGCCAACTGGTTTTGAGTGATAAGTGTCTCCTTGTTATCTTTAGGCAAACACGGGGAACAAGTAAGATAGAGCAGACATTAGTCTCATTGTTTACTGCATTGCTGGAAAGAAAGTGTCACCATCATAACATGACTGGAGCGGTTGGTGATATTGCAGTCCAGCCAGCTGGATTAAAGGTTACCTGGATACACCTTCTGATGCTGTAACACAGCTCCAAACTGCAGCTCTAAAATCCCACTCCTGGTTTAGCAATTCATTAGCTTTGACCTTGGACAAGATCATATTCTTGCCAGAGCACAATTTTCCAGTTTTCTCCACAGAGACTCTGAACTACTGGAGTGATTCATTATTATTTTGCATAACCACTTATTTAACAGTAGTGTGGTTTTAACTGAAGTGCTCATCAACAAACTATTATAACAGTAATCATAATAACAAGCCAGTTTCTTTTTAAAACATATCCAATTCAGAAAGCAGGTGAGGGATAAGGAGACATGTAGGTGAACTTAAGTAGCTATGCAGCATAAACCTTCAAATTCTTTTGAATGACCTGAAAGGCCAAGAGCTGGAAGTGATGAACATGTGATCACCACAGTGGAAGGATGGCTCCCAGAGTTCTGGCCACAGGCTGGCATACAGGCAGAGTTTGGGACTAGAAAATGCAAACACTGTCCAGAGGCCTCCCTTTTGAAGGAAAATGTGGTTTTGAGATCTTTTATTTATTTTTAATCAATCACCTTCTGGATTTACCACCCACTGATAAAAACACATGTGTTGCTTTAGCCATGCCATATGATAAACTGAAGGAAGAGAGTTTTTCTGTTTCAGACTTACACAGACTTACAGGCTTATACACTCAGGAAAGTAACTCGGTCTATTCAGATGATCTGACTACAGTAATTTAATGCCATATAAAAAAACTTTAATAAGACCAAGAATTTAGTCTTATCAAGAAAGAACTCAGATTTCAGGTGCTGGGTATTTACAGCTAATAACCCTCTACTACATCTAAAAAGATACCCCTCTAAAATGAGGGGTGAATTGTCCTAAGGCCTCAAATACTCTGTAGAGGAAGCAATGCCTACAGCTCTGAAAGCCATAGGGAGAAGACTTACAAACCAAGGCAAAAGGTTGGGCATGGGAAGTCAACCAGACACAGCAGCAAATACTGCCAACAGAGGCAGGAAATAGAAGAGAAGCAGTGTTAGGAAATGTGGAAAGGTAAGCAATGGAACAGCTGACAGTCTACTGCCAAGAACCTGCAGAGTCAGCAATTTGCAGTTGTTACTTGGTGCATGTTGTAATGACAGACTGACCTTCCTTTATTCCCTGAGCAAATACAGGTAAAATGCAGAGTCTTTTCCCACTTTGGTTGTAGAAGGATGTGTCAGGATGTGTCTCCTGCATTCCTTTCTAGTTTATCCAGATACACCAAGCCTAGAAGAACTCAAATGGATTTCTGGTGGTATTGCCTATGATAACATGGACCGGGCAAGCACCAAAAGCCCTGCAGCTGAAACACCAGAGTGGTGGCATTGGTTCACAGTCTCCCTCAGCTTGTAACAGTAATTCTCTCCTAACAGAGAAGCCAACATGACCCACCAGTTTCCAGCACTGTCTCCAGAGCAGAAGAAAGCTCTTTCAGACACTGCTCAGAGGATTGTGGCTTCAGGAAAGGGAATCCTAGCTGCAGATGAGTCAGTGGGTGAGTTCTGAACATCAATCACTTAGCAGTTTGCAAGATTTTTTTTTTTCCTTTTAGTTTTGCTTCATATTTGAAATCAGTGGAGCAGATGAATAACACCTAGAAACTGTTGTCTGAGCTGAAATAATTCAGTCAGGCAGGGCTGCAGCTATTACAACAAAGCTTACAAACTATGGGTTGAGACGAGAAGCTCTGAACTGAAGTCCCAGTTCATTCCTACTTACTGGGATCAGAAGGCCAGCCAAGCCTAGAATCTCTTTGTCTGGCCTTTGTCCACCTCACCAGGTACAATGGGGAACAGGCTGCAGAGGATCAATGTGGAGAACACGGAGGAGAACCGTCGAGCTTTCAGAGAGATCCTTTTCTCTTTGGACAGTTCCATCAACCAGAGCATTGGAGGCGTGATCCTTTTCCATGAGACCCTCTATCAGAAAGACAGCAGTGGAAAGCCATTCCCAGCACTCATCAAGGAAAAAGGCATTGTGGTGGGAATTAAGGTGAATATCTGCATGTGCCTGGCTGGCACCATAATCCACACCCCATTTCCAGAGAAAATTATATTTGGGGCTGCACTCTCTCCTGAAAAACACATCCTCTCCCCTCTCCACTCCTCCAATTTTTTGTTACTGATTTTAAAATTCTCTGCATTGCTTTTGCACAGCTAACTAGAAGCACATTTGCACTCAATGCTGGAACTTTTCATACACCAACTCCCATCTACTCACCATTCACTGCAAATAAGTCTCTCTATGTAGTAACCTAAATCTAACTCTTTCCACCTCTGACAGAGTTCTTGAGCCATTCCCTGCAGGCATCCACTTATATACTGCCCCTCCTCTTACCCAGGTCACTCCTTTTTCTTCCCCTTTGCTCCAGCATTTCCTTCCTTGGCACTCTGAGCATGTTAAGGACCTCACATTACTAACAGTCAGCCTTCAAGGGCAGACTAGACATGGGTAAGAAGATAAGAATTAGACCAATTTCCACCTTTCTGTAACCCTTCCTGTTCTCTGACCTCCACAGCTGGATAAAGGCACAGCACCTCTAGCAGGAACAAATGGAGAAACCACCATCCAAGGTAAGGAGAGATCTAAGGAGCCTGAGCTATGGCCTGTGGATCAAAAGCTATGGGGTGACTCACCTGAGACGCAGCCTTGGCTGGAGTCACGGTACTTTGCAGAGCTCCGTGCTGAAGAGCAGCTCTCAGGGAATTCTGTTTTCCCTCTGCAGGGCTGGATGGGCTGGCTGAACGCTGTGCCCAGTACAAGAAAGATGGTGCTGACTTTGCCAAGTGGCGTGCTGTGCTGAAGATCACCAGCACAACACCCTCTCAGCTTGCCATCCAGGAGAATGCCAACACACTGGCACGCTATGCCAGCATCTGCCAGCAGGTACCTCCCCTCCAGCAGCCCTTCCTGAGATCCTGCTTCTCCCTGTGCCCGGTGATAACACACTAGGTAGCTCAAAAGGAGAATCCCTGTGAGGGTTTTTGGAAAGACAAGGAGGAAGGGCAGCATAGCATGAAGGTATACCACCAAAGTCAGGGCAATGAGAACAGCTTTACTTCCACAGCCCTAAAGAATCCCCTGTCTTTCTTTTCCTAGCATGGCTTGGTGCCCATCGTGGAGCCAGAAATCCTGCCTGATGGAGACCATGATCTCCAGCGCTGTCAGTATGTCACAGAGAAGGTAAGAAGATATTCCTCCCTTATATCCTCCCCCTCATAAATCAGCAGTGCAGTTAAACTTTGTGCAGTTTGTGCTCACAGATCTAAAAGAGATTTGACCAAAAATGTACTTCATAAATGCATCACAAAAGTGAGCTGCTCCTAGGCACATAACAAACCAAAAGGAAATCCAAGAGTATTTTCCATGCTTTTGGATTTTCACTTTAATGTCAATATCAGAATTCTTAATCTCAAAAAGATGTATCAGGACCAAACCAAAGTACCTCAATTTCAGCAGGGACAAATCCTTTAAATATGAAGAGTTGTATCCTGGTCACCTTGAAAGCAGTGGGGTCTCCACAACTGCAACCCCTGAGATAAATTTCATAAGAAAGCAAAATTCAAATTGATCTTGCTACAGTACCAAAGAATAAGCTGTCTTTCCACAGCAAGCTGAGAAGAACATCTGAGCAAAGGTCTGCATTCAATCCTCCTATTTTCAGGTTCTGGCTGCTGTCTACAAGGCTTTGAATGATCATCACGTGTACCTGGAAGGGACACTGCTGAAACCCAACATGGTGACTGCTGGGCATTCCTGCTCCAAGAAGTACACCCCTCAGGATATAGCCATAGCGACTGTCACTACTCTCCTCCGCACTGTTCCTGCTGCTGTTCCTGGTGATTCTCAACTCATTCCTATCTCTTCATTCCCGCTCTCTCTCCTACCTCTGACATGCCTGCTCCTCTGGCATGTAAAGGTCAGGGATTGAGGTGGCTGGAACAGTCAATTTCTAAGCCTCAAAACCTCTTTCTTGCAGGAATCTGCTTCCTGTCTGGAGGTCAGAGTGAAGAGGAGGCTTCTGTCAACCTGAACGCCATGAATCAGTCCCCTCTGCCTAAGCCTTGGAAACTGACCTTTTCCTACGGGAGAGCCCTGCAAGCCTCTGCCCTGGCTGCGTGGCTGGGCAAAAATGAGAACAAGAAGGCTGCACAAGAGGCCTTCCGCAAGCGGGCACAGGTAGGAGGCCTCCCCCCGGCACAGAGAAGAGCTGCTCTCCATGGAGGGACACCTGTTGTCACCTTCCTAAGGCTGCTCTTGATCCCCCTACTCCTGACATTTCATGTTCGCTCTATTATTTCTGCCTTGCTTGGTTACTCCTGCTGGTCATTCTTTACACACTCCATGCTGACTGTTTCCCCCTATTTTTTTTTTTTTCCCTTTTCAGATTAACAGTTTAGCTTGCAGGGGACAGTATGTCCTGTCTGGGAAGACTGACACAGCTGCCACACAGTCTCTGTTCACTGCCAGCTACACCTACTGAAACTGCAGGAACCTACTTTCCTCCTGTCTCTTCTCACACGGTGGAAGATGTTCAGCAATGAAAGAAAAACATAGAAATCTAATTTCCCTTACCCTACACCAAACTGGAGATAAAATGGATTAGCTTCCTCTCCACCCTTCACTCCCACAATTTACCAAGGGGATATTCTTGTTTCATTTGCACATTCAAAGAAAAGGGAATTCTTTCTGAACAACAAACAACAGCTGCCAATGAATCATGAACCCACCCTCCCTCAGTCTGAAACTCAGTCCCTGGAATAGCAGGCAGATTCAGTAGTTCCCTAGCAATTCAAATAGCTACCCTTGCCTATTACCACATTTTGCAGCCACAATCCTGAATTATTAAACCTGACTGTGTATTTAATCATATCAATAAAACAATAATTGAGAACTAATCTCCACCTCACAGTTCTTTTTGTTTCATGTGAACTTCACAATATCTTCTACTCATCTGTGGTTTTCAGTAGTCCTTGCAAAGATTGAGTCACAAGGTGTTACAGGTGGTGAGCTTGGGAAAATCTGAGGATATCAAAGGGAAATAACCCAGTAGTGACACAGCTGGAGGGATTAATCCTGCTGACAGAAGTCTGGCAGACACTAAAACACTTGGGATATGTACACAGCAAGCAGTGCTCAGTGCCACAGATAAACAACCCCACCTTCAGAAGCATCTCCTGCCTCTGGAGAATCATCCTTGGTGAAATGAAGCTGCTACACACTGTGTTAGGGTTGCACAGGTGGAGTCGGGGCTGTGCAAGGACTGTCCTTACAAATAAGCTTTGCAGAGGTGTTTCCCACAATAATTAACACAAAGCATGCAGGTAGGCATCTTGGCTTGCCTGTTGTGTAGCTTGAATAATGAGGCTGATGTTGCAGGCCAGTGGTTTGACCTTTGGCACGTTGCTGTGCCCCTGTTAAAGGCATAAGCTTTGTTAGCTGAAGCACGATCATACGGTTGTCATGAAAAAAAAAGGCATAAATGGCAAAACCAGCAAGTCTAAGGTTATGTAAGAATATTTGCCTGGCTGTGTGCTACACCAATCAACTCATGAGGCCTTGGAGCAGACCCCAAACAGGCAGGGCCAGGTGACCCAGAGGACCCCACGTCCTTTCAGGGTCACCCTTCTCTGCTGGCTGCTCCTCCTGGCCACTGGCACCTGCTGCTCCTGCCAACAAATACAGGGAAAACAGGAAAAATCACTGCCCTGTGACCACCTCCTCATGGCCTCTGCGTTAGTAACCAGTGTGTTACAGAGGCAATAAATAAATAGCCAAAACCCTTCATGTGCATTCGGTCACTGCATAATTAAGGCTTGCATTTAGTCTCTCCTGACAATGAACGAAGAGCAAGTGATTTGCCAAAAAACACTCCAGGGGCTGATGCTAGTGTCAGTAACAATAGTCCTGGTTCAGCTGTAGTCCTCTGGGTTTCCAGGTACCTGGAGTGAAACCTCGGCTCTGGATGAGCAGCATCTTACTGACACTCTGATCTAACATCAATCTCAGTACCATTTGCATTGGAAATGACCTTAAAAATCGTATTTTTCAACCCATCCAGTTCCAACCTCCCTGCCATGGGCAGGGACACCTTCTACTAGACCAGGTTGCTCAGAGCCCTGTCCAACCTGGCTTCCCTAGCTTCCCTGGGCAAGCAGTTTAAAGGTCTCATTGCCCTCACAGTAAAGAATTTATTCCAAATATCTACTCTTCCCTTTTTTGTTTAAAACCATCCCCCATTGTCCTGTCACTATTTGTCTGTGTAGAAAATCCCACTGCTCTTTTTTAAAGACACCATCAGCACCATGATTACCAAAATTTTTCACCATGTATACATTTTAGCAAACTAAGGAATTAGCATTCATTGACTACAAGTTACCTAGTTTTCATAATTATTCCTATTCAGTCTGCTTTTGGTTAATGATTCTCTTACTTCTCATGCTAATTAGTCTGCATGCTCAGTCTTTCTTGTCAGTCAGTGATTTCTTGAATTGGTGGCCATGAGTTGATGGCCTTGATCTGCCCCTGCTGGAATTACCTTTTACCCCAGTGGAGCTGATTCAGCACAGTTGCTGTGTTGGCTTTATTAGTTTGTTCTTTTTCTTGGGGTTTCTGCCAAATGTCCTGTGGTCCGTAAATTCTACGTTCTTTGTGTCCATCATTAGCGCTACATTCTTGTTCGCAGGCCTTGTTAACCTACACCAGGCTTGAGATCACTGAAGCTTGTCAAGACTTTAATAAGGCAATTCTGCCAACAACAAGCCTTTCCAACACCCGTGTACCATTTAGAGCTTGTTGGCCACTTCCTGTTACACGGGCAAAACCTCCCTTCCTGTCGATTAGGTCTGAAAGCACACAAAGGCAAAAAATCAAAGAACACCTTTTCCTATGGAAATTTCCACACGTTCTGCATTTTCCAACGAGGGGCTGGCTTTAGGGGACTACATTTCCCGTGAGGCTTTGCGGGGTGCGACGGAAACGCGTCACCCCCCGTGGCGGTGAGAAGGCGCGCGGCGCGCCCCCA